>CM076253.1:3140926-3367354 GCA_038380765.1 Odontothrips loti
TCACATCTCTCATGACCAACGAAGTGAGACACTTCTCACTGTCTGACAGCAAGGCTATGGGTGAACCAAAAACAGAGAACACATCACGGACCAGGACCTGTGCAATTTCCTCTGATTGTTTGGACTTGATAGGAATGGCACATGGCCAACCTGAGAACGCTTCGACTGCAACGAGAACATAATAGTAACCATCCGAAGACTTGTGGAGTGGACCGCAGATGTCAATGTGCCACTTCCGAGGGGGAAACAACGGCGGTAATCCGGCTGACATCGGTTTTTTCTTCCGGGGTAATCCGGGGTAATCCGGGGTAATCCGAGGTAATCCAGGGTAATCCAAGTTATTCCGGGCCAGTTTTTGTGAACCCTTGGTTCGTGAGCAATTGGTCAGACCCGCTCCCGTCACCGTATTTAAATCCAGACCACAATGCTTCGAATCAGGAATAACTTTTAAAATTCGCGCGCACTCTCTAGCGTGCAAGGCGGCGGAGGTCAGGGGGGGAGGCTGAGGGACTAGGGCGGAGGTCGGGGTGCGGGGGGGGGGGGGGGAGCATCGCTCGAAGTGCTTCTGCTACTTCGTCGCGTCCGATGACTACCGATGACTTTTGAATCAGAGTTAATAGATTTTGGACTGGTTGTCGCACTGAGAGAGATGATTCTAAAACTGATAAAGGCACCCTCGCTGGCCGCGCGTGACGTCACCGTCCAGCACCTTGTTCTCGCGTTCGTCTGTTTTGATTCCACCTCGCTGCAACACTGCCGCACTGCCTACGCATTCCGGTGGATTTCTTCGCAGATTTTTGGTAAATACCTTGTTTTAACGCTCCATTAACAGTTTCATGTCATTTCACTGCATCCTGCAACGCTCGCACTTCGTTTTAATCGTCTGTCTGGCCAAATAGTGTTAGTTTCTACGGCAAGATTTACGGCATGTTGATAACCTTCTCCATAGTCCTGTGTTGTGGAACAACATAACCTTCAAAACTCGTGGAGAATCAGTCAGTGGTGACAGTGACTTTCAGCAGCTTGCTTTTCTGTGTGTCAGCTGTGGAGTTAAATTCCTTGAAAGTAAGCTCATCGTTAGTTGTGTTTTATAATATTTGTTGTGTGTGACCATAGAATCTTTTGAAATGTAAATTCCAGCAGAATGGTTGGAAACTACCTGAACTGCTCAGTTTATAAATATTGCTATTCTCTTTTGGATTCTGTTCTGACCTTAATCCTCCCATACATTCAAATTATAGGCTAGATCTTTCATGCTCCTAGCTGTATTATATTCATGACCTGCTTGCTGCTATCTTTTCAAACCAAGTTACTTGTGCAGACTGAAACTTAATGTTTTGTTTGAATTTGCAGGATTTACTGATTTTATCAGGGTGGGTACTCTTGGTGGGTACCTTTGACACAATCTTCTTAACCACAACAGTCTTCCTTCATCGTGAGTCAAAGGTCAGTAAATAATTTGATGAACGCTCTTTGTAGATAGCAACTGTGTGTGGACAAAATGAACATAAATATCATTAAAGATTAAGATTGACTAGTGTCAAACGTAATCTTTAATAAAATGATGATAAAGCAATTGTTAGCCTCGTGGTTTCACGCATTTCAACTATTTGTGACACTGATCTCATATTGTTTATGTTGGGCAGTCATGACCTATCATCTTCATTTGTTTACATAATGTTTTTTTTAAATAATTTTGTCCTGACTTGTTGAATATTTACTACACAGCTTTTTATTCTGGTTTCCTTATTGATGGTTGTCATATATTTATTTCATTTTATTTTATTTACAGATCTGCTGTCCATGGCAATAATCCTTCCCTGGTCATTACTTTGTGGAAGATAGGAACTCTGTCTGTTTATCACTCTGCTGTCCAAGGGAAACATCCTTCTCTCAACTTTACTTTGTGAAAGACAGAAACTCCTCCTGTTTATATCATTCAGTGCTCAACATCTTTGGAGAAACTATAGTGAGTAGGGGATCATCGTTCTGAATTCAAAATTATCAGTCCATGTTGCAAACAGTCCATTGTTGTTGCTTAGTTATAAAATTAACAACCAAGTGTAAAGGTTCTGATAAGTAAGTAACGTGAACTTGTCTCCTCAACAGATAATGATGAAAGGCTGCTTTAAAGGCGACATATGAATTGCAATGAATGTTGGTGCTATTTGTTATGATTAAGTTAATTAGTAGATTCTATAAAGTAGATGTCTCTGAAAAATTAGTTGTTTCTGTTTGGAGGGTTAAATAATTGATAATTGTTTAGTTTCTAAAAGCTCCATTTGATGTGAAGTGCTCAAAGTTAAAATATGAATAGTATTTAGTGTGATGGTCATCATTTTGACTTTTTTGAAGTTAGTTTTCAGCCCCAGGTGTGAATGTTAAACTTTATGTAATAGAAAGATAAAATAAATTGTTGGTAAGGTTTATTCAAACATTTCAATCAACCAAGACTACCTCTGAGAAAAAAATATAAATGTAAGGGAGAAAATAAACAATCAGAAACATTGTGAATGCAAACACTAACAAGATAGTGTTTAAAATGAGAACGTTCCATCTAACTAGAGACTAGTTTAGACTAGTATTGAACACAGTCACAAAATAAAAGGAAAGTTCTTCTTTTAAGTAGGATTATATAAAATATCTTACAAACTAACATGATCAACATATGGCACAAAAAGAGATATCCTATATCTATCTAAACTGATAATAGATTAGACTAGTAATAAACTTAGGTAACCATGTAAAATAGATCTACCATAGGATCTCAAAACAAACTTCTTATGATTCATTAAGAAGGGAATGGCAAATTAATTGCAGTTCTATAAACTAAAAACAAAACTAAACAAAAATCACATAATAAGGAATAAGTACTGCACACAAAATACTGCAACGTATCGACTAGTACACAATCAATCCATCAAAACTAAATTCAAACTGATACAAACATTTTTGTGGGTTAGAACTTGAGCAAGAAGGCTTTGGCAAGATTTTTTTCACACAATCCATATTGACGGATGCCTCATCTGGCATGTGAGGAAAAGCAAACTGCAGCGTATCAGAGGTTTCAACATTCCTTCTCAAATACAAATATGACACTTGAACATCATTATCATCATCAACCTCGGTTAAAACTTTACCCACATAGTACACTACACTTCCATTTTTCTTTTCAAATTCAACAAGAACAAATTCCCCCTCCTCTGGTGGTCTTTCAAGGGGAGGGAATGATTTCTTGGTGGGTGGCAGGGTTGATGTCCCAGGCATTGGAGAGACACTCTGTCTTGGTGACATCCTATGAGATGGTGTAATCTGAGCCTGAGAAGAGGCAGGAGAAACACTTCTTCTGGGTGAGTTGCGAAGATGGCATAAAGTTTTCTTTCCAGAAACCGATGAAGACATGGTTGAGGTTTGAGGTTGAGTTTTTGAGATGTTTGGTTTTGGTGCAGGATTCCTTGTCGGATCATCTTCAGAATCACTGCTCTCAGGAAAAAGAGAGCGTCCACCACCTGGTTTGGTTGTAGGTCCTTCCAATGGTTTCGAAACCTGGCTACTTCTTGGATCCATTGGTAAAGTTTCTTGAATTGAAGTCAAAATAATAGTATTGTATGATAATGTGCCATTGACTGAAGTGGGTTTTGGTACACTGCAAACATAATTCTTAATGTTGAGATAAGCAGCAGGCTCATGAAATTTCACCAAGTTTCCCGTTCTAATTTCACAGTTCAAGGTATACCAATCCCCTAGGCAGCCAATTCCACGAGCATTATTATCAGGAGCTGTGGTGGGAACACTGCACTTCGAATATTCTCTTTCTTTGCCACTGCCAGACAAGTAAGAAAAGTTAAGTATTCTTCCAACATAGTGGCGATGAGGAAGAGGGCAGCCACTGAAAATTACCCAGTCTCCAAGGGAAATATTTTCAGCACAGAAGACTCCGCCTGATTCTTCCTGTCCCTGCTTACGCAGAATTTCCTCTGCTGCTTTGACACGTTCCAGACGATTACTACTCAGGGTGTGTTTCTTGGAGGTAAGACTCCATATTAAAGTGCTTTTCCTTATGATAGAACGCTTCTCACCCTCTTCCATGACAACAAACGGACTATTTGCAGGGAGACAAATATCATTTGGAATGTTGTCCTCATTCTGGGCATCTAAGATAATATCTTCAGCAACATCAATTGGTACATCTAATTCATGGTCTGCAATAGCCAAATCAGAATCTCCATCACCATCTTCCTCATTATCTTCAGTCTCTTCGGTTCCCAATTGTGTGATGAAAGAAGGCACTATTTGAGCCTTGTGGCTCCTGTGACACATCATGTCAATTTCCTGAGCCAGTGAAAATGCATCTTTTTGTGCTTGAGACATAATTTTTAAAATATCACCATCAGTAAATATTACCTGATTCCTGAGTCTGTCACTTAAATCTTCAGCTTGTTTCATTTTTTTGTGATGTCTTGGCACAACTATTTGTTTGTTTAACTCATGTCCAGTCTCAAGCAATCTTAGAATTCGTTTTGCTTTTTGTTGGAACTCATAAGCAGTCATGTTCACTGCGGTGTGAAACATTGATGTAAGAGATCTCGCATCACGGAAAAATCCTTCACAGGGTTGAGAACTCATTAGCCATGGAATGAAAAGTTGCAGTTTGTCAAAGTCTCTACATCTTCGGTACATATTGACAAGAGAGTGAGCTGAGATCTCAATACACTGATAGGTGTTTGCTGTGATGAAATTGAGCGTCACCTTATAATTGTTTTCCTGTAGCCAATTGCGCCACAGTCTCAAAAAAAAGACAGTTTTCCAGATGAGGTATATTCTCTTGTCAGCTTCTAAAGTTTTATCTAAAAATGAATCAAGAACACCTCTTAGAATTGTCAGGTAACACTTAGTACCTTTTGAACCTGGGACAGAGTCAAGAGCATTAATAACTCTAGTTTCAGATATTTTTTCAGCGGATCGAAAATTCATTTTATCATTTGAATCTAGATCACTGATACACAAACCATGGTTCAATTTGCTATGTTCTTCTACTAATATTTTCAAAAATGTTCCACTTGCTACATAGGAACCCATGGGCAGAAAGTTGTTATCACTTCTGTTCTTCAGTATTTGGGTCTTTAGTTTGGCAACAGTATGCACTGTATCCTGAATGCAAAGAGGAGACAAAGAGCCCAAAGAGTCACTTTCAGAAGCTTTTCCAGGTGGTGTCACATCCATTGGTGCAAAAAATACATTCTTCCAATCAGGCAAGACTCTTAATGTTTTTCCAAATGTCCATTTCTTCATAGCAGACAGCATCTTTGGGTCACCATCCGATGAGAATCCAAGGATCACTATACCATGTTTTTTGGCTTCTTGTACAAGCCACTTCCAACGCAGCAAAACCTGGGCAGTAGTGAACTTATTATCCGTCCCAAACATGGATAGCAAAAATGGAGCAACGTCAGCCATTGGTTGAGCCATTAGTACATACTCATAATTGGAAACGCTCTCGGATATTAATTGTTCTTTTATATTTTGGGCAGAATCAGCTACAAATGATCCTATTTTAGGAAGGCCATTTTTATCTAATTTCGGAACAAGACCCATAAGCTGATTAGAGCGAGGATCGTATTGCACTTGAACTTTTATACGAGTTGCATCCTCACTCACCCATATCTCTCTTCCAAGATTTCTTTCTTCTAAGTATTTCGCAAGCTCTGGGAATCTGAACTCTCCTTCAACAACTGGTTTGGATGACTTTTCAGCATATACAGCAACAGTTGAAAGTGCTGGCAGAGGCAGATTCTTGGACCAAAACTCGTAACTCTGCTTACCACCTAGGTCTCTTGTGAAGATAGAGAAGTTTTTTATTAAATCATCTTTGTAACGCCATGATTTTCTTTTCTTGTCCTTGTTGTCCTTGTGACACTTCACAAGAGCTTGCAGAAGTTTCGGCATATCAGAGATAATTGCAGTGTCATCACCATTATCATGTAAAGTCATAATTTTGTCTGTTAGATACTTCACAAAAGATTTCAGGTCTTCATTTTCTTTTATGATGAGATCATGTTCATTCAAAACTTTGAAGAATTGGGTGATTTCAGACTGTCGATAGCCTTCTGGGCAACTTTCACAGCTGACACGCAGTTCAGATTGCGTTCTCTCTAACCTGCTTAACTGTTTCTTTATTTTAGGCTGGGATTGGTCTTCGTTAGGAGGAACACGCCCTTCAGTTACTCCTTTCTGAGAAAATCCTCGAATGCATTTCTTCTACTTTCCTCTTCATCATCTGAAATTATAGCAGCAGGGTCTACTTCTACAGTAATTGTTTCAGTGGAATCTTCAGTTGTTTTCTTCTGAAGAAATTTGTCAAGTGTACCCTTATTTATGGTTGGTACTACTTTTTCTATGTGGACTCTCTCAATGTGTCTCTTGTAATTACTAATAAGCCATGTTTTTCCTTTGATGTAAGCAGTACTTACTATATCTTTGGAGTTATGGACGGAGTTGACACAAACAGTACAAGTAATTGCTGCCTGCTTTTTGTTCCCTGCCATATAAACTGTCACATTTGGTTTCTCCAGGGCCACTCTTTCTGAAGATAAAACATTCAGTTTCTTCACTTGATTTTTGACAGTGTTCAGTAAATTACTTGTATCCTTCTCTTTAGTCTTTTCATCTCTCTCTTCATCCCTATTTGTAGTTGGGCTTCTGCTTCTGTCTTTTGTTCTTTGACTTGATTTTGGGGAAGTCTTTTTCTCTCTTGAGTCTCGGTCCCGTTTCTTTTGATTTTGGTTCACACAGTACTCTTGTATTCCTTGCAGTCGTATTTTGTTCCCAGGAATCTTGATATAACTACTAGGTTTGGTCAAATATTTTTTTTCCACCTAAACAAGTAAATTAAAGATAAAAATCATTGTGGGTTTCATGCCATAACAATAAATGAACTAAATTACAATAATATACCATACCTCAGATATTGTCACCCCAAGTGCGTTTTTGACTTCCTCCATGCCATCACTTGAATCAAGGAAATCAACAATGACATCAAAGCTTGACATAACAGATGACAGTGTTAATTGATCGTTGAAACCAGAGGCTTTCAGAATTGCTCTAAGTAGAGGAGGAATAACGGTGTTGACTGAATTCTGTAGCACGTCAAAGAAGTCCTCCTCAGTGTTGCCCTCATTTGTCGTCATCTTGCTGAAGTAGGAAAGGAAGGAAAGTTACTCAACTATCCAAAATAGTTCACAAATTTAATAGACATTATGTGATGTTTAGAATGCAGGCAATCATTCTATGAACAGCAAAATGTACCAATAAATGTTTATAATATTGGAAAGGATGTTTCAAACAGTACACACATAGATAAGAAATTACTTTACCACTCACCAGGTGATCAGCAGATTCCCCTTGTCCTCAGCAGAAATAAAAATCACCCACAACAATCACAGCTTCCTGATGATAAGGATTGACCTAAAAGAAATAAAAGATCTTCGATCATAACCTAGCTGAAAGTGTGGTATACACAGGAAGCATGCACAACATCGCTATAATGTCCCTTCGCACGTGAAACTATGAACTATGTCAATCAATTTTGGAAAGTAAGAAATCGAATACGTAAAATAAACACTCTAATGCAAAACTTACTCAATAAATACAGACCATCCCACTCGATCCCGGTAACTTGGTCCTTCCATCCGTCATCCAGCCGGGTTTCAAACGAATGCAGCAGGTGCCGCTAGCCGCTTCTGGGTGCGATACTATGTAGAATCTAAATGACCGTGGGCGAAATCCATTTAAAACCAAAATTACACGCTTCCAAGATTGAAAGAATTATCACTCGACATAGTGACTCACCAGTTTGAATCAGTTGCCGAATTTTAATTTCGAAATGAAGATCACACCTCCATGCCCCCAAACGCATGAGCGACTCCAAGGTTGCGTCTCTTTAACGAAAGTGCAAATCTTGAAATCTTGCTTCCTTGCTGAAGCCGACTGGTAGCCAATGAGAGGTGACATTCGTAGAGCACAGGCTGGCTACCTAACGCTCGACCAAGCTGGCATCTCATTGGCTGCCAGTCGATCCGAGCACGCAAGATGTCAAGCAAGCTAGCCTCAGCGCCCGGCTGAGCAGAGGGCACTCCTGCAGGACACGCATGGCAGAAGGGTTGCCTACTCGACAGGCGCTATCCCTACTTAATTTTTTAAAGTGTAATCCGGGAGTAATCCGGGGTAATCCGGGGTAATCCGGGGTAATCCGGGGTAATCCGAGGTAATCCGAGGTAATCCGGGGTAATCCGAGGTAATCCGGGGTAATCCGGGGTAATCCCCATCCGGCTGACACAGAATTTGTCCGTCGTTTCCCCCTCGGCCACTTCCCATGCAGTACACCTTCTCTGAAGATTTTGAGAGGGAGCTTGGAACGTTTGTGAGACTTGTTCCTGGTGGGTATCGCCACCGCGGGTGGCGGGGGCGAGGGACGCGGGAACGGGCGGCGCGGCGGGACGGCGGGCGGCGCGGCGGGCGGGCGGCGGCGGATTCTGCGTGGGCGTGGCGTGACCCGGCAGCGCCGGGCGGCGACGTGGGTGAGAGGTGAGGTGGTGTGCACAGAGGGCGCTGGTGTGCACCGAGCGGCCGAACTGAACAGGTGGAGGGGTATTCGGTGGTGGGGGGGGTACTCGTGTGGGTGCCCGATCGGATGAGACACGAGGATTCAGGTAAGAGGTGAGGCGGTGTCATAGAGGGCGCTCGTGATGCACGGAGCGCCCGAGCGGCCGAACTGTACAGGTGGGGGTACCCCGTGGGTACCAAGAGGGGGGACCGCGCTATAAAAACGCACGCAGCACCGGCAGAGTCATCACTACTCACTCACATCTCCACACGGCAAACAAACTCAGAGACACTGAACAAACAATGGAGTCCACTGACACAGTCCCACAAAAACGGAAATACACACGAGTACGCAGGAGTTTGGAAGCGAAGCCTTACGATCGCCCAGAACCACCACAAATTGTGAACGAGGACACGAACATGGACGGGGTTTTCCCCCTAAACGTACACGACTCTTTTCTCATGACAGAATCACAGAACACCATGCTTGATGATTTGATGAAATCAATTGAAATACCCGAATCGCAGCCAGACTTTGCAGACATTCCAGAAACAACTGAAAATCCTGTTCCTGTTCCAAAACGCAATGAGATCGAGGAGCCGCCCCACGGAGTTTTCATGACACCATTTTCTCTGACAGGGGATTTCAACAAAAGGCTCATTCTGGGATTTGATCTGAAAACCAGTGCGCCATTTGCGTATATCAAGGGTGAGGGCAAGATGGCGGGAAGGGTAAGACTGACGATCGATGAATTGTTTGCTCTTCTGAAAGATGAAGTTTACCACACTATCAACAGTTGGTTTTTGGGAAAAGAAAAGAGTGTTCTTCCCCCCCCACATTGGAGGGCTCATGGTGTCACTTTACACGGCGAACCACGGTGGCAAGTCGATAAAAATCGAACGCAATGGGAACCCCTATCTCAACATTTTTTTCGCACAAAAAACATGGCAGAAAATTTATGAACACAGAGACTGGATCAGATGTGTACACCAAGAAATCTGTGAAAACTCGAATTATATACTGGCCTACACAGAGCAGTTTGTCAAAGAAACCTCCCAAAACCTCACAAAACAGGGTGTCAACTACATGAAACTCGTACAAACAGACACACAGAAGCAACAGGCCATGATCAAACAAGCCATGAATTCGACATCCACTCACATCACAGCCATGTACTCACAAGACATGTTGATGACACTCAATATTCCTCAACTTCGAGAGCAACTGAAAGTGACAAATTACTATTTCATGAAGGAAAATGTTTTTAAGTTTATGAAAAATATGTGAAGTAGTAGTAAGTAGTGTTGATAACAAAATGTAATATGTATGTGTCTGTTCTATGTACTGTTTCATCTTTTGAACAATAAAATAAAAAAAATATTTTTAAAAGTATGTCTCCTTATTTAAAAAGAAAATGCTCCCCTACAAAAACTTCCAGGATAAAAGAAAAAAATGACAAACGCAAAAAATGAAACAAACTGAGATTTTTATTTCAAAATAAAAAACAAAGGCATAAAAAAATCCAAAAATAAAATTATCACTTCGGGGGTGTTCGCAGTAGCCCCGTACTTCGCGGGCGCCTCCTCCCCTCCCCCAGCCAAATGGTTCCCTAAGAGAAAAAAGGTAAATAAGTGTCAGTAAGAAATTAGAAAAATAAAATAGATGGAGTAAAAGACTAGGAAATATTTACCTTGCTCACGCGGGGAGATCGCCTAAAATCCACGTCCGCTTTCTGAAATTGAAAAAGTCAGTCAAAACTTGAGAAAAATGAACAAAGGTGACCCCGTCCCCACTGTCGAATCTCGGCGCCAGTTTCTTCAACTCGGCGCCTCGATTCGACCACGGGACTTGGTCAGTACAGGATCCGGTGAAAAAACTGTGGAAAAAAAGCTTACCTTCTTTGGGGTCATCCGCAGGTCCATTGGGTCTGCGAGCGGTGACCGCGGGGAGCACGACGGGGAGCGAGGCGGGGGGAGGTGTGGCGCCGCCGCGTCCACTATCTGTGAAAAGGCAGTTACACTTGAGAAAAATGAACATAGGTGACCCCGTCCCCGGTGTCAAATCTCGGCGCCAGTTTCTTCAACTCGGCGCCTCGATTCGACCACGGGACTTGGTCAGTACAGGATGCGGTGAAAAAAACTGTGGAAAAAAAGCTCACCTTCTTAGGCGTTATTCGCAGGTCCATGGGACCTGCGGGCGGCGACGGCGTCTGCGATGCCAGTCGCTCCGCGAGACGCGGCGAGCGGCGCGGAGATGGGGCCCCCGCCAGACGCGGTGACCGCCTGGGCGTGAGCCGAGTCGCGTCGGGGGCCGCGGACTCCAGGCGCCGCGCCTTGGTGCGCGGCGCCCCGTAGCTACGGACCCAGGGGGCCGGGGATTCCGGGGACTGAAAATACAAGAAGAGTTGGTAAAACGACTTGTGAACGAAATACAAAATACGGTTCTCATTATAAGGTAAAAGCAACCCACC
The DNA here is from genome assembly GCA_038380765.1 of Odontothrips loti. Lineage (NCBI taxonomy): Eukaryota > Metazoa > Arthropoda > Insecta > Thysanoptera > Thripidae > Odontothrips > Odontothrips loti. The sequence goes on from CM076253.1 coordinate 3,151,999, forward strand.
GCCGCAAACACCAGTCGTCTCTTTCCCCGCGCTGCCTCAGCCTTGGCGGGCGTCGTGGCGGGGGCAGCGGGGACGGCGGGGGCTGCAGCTACAGCAGGGAGAGAAGGTACGGCGGGGGCGCCGGGGGTGCCAGACACCTGAAAAGAAAATCATTTCACCAAATTCGAAAAACGTATGCATGTAGACGCAGACGCGTTCACACACACACACACACACACACACACACACACGCGCGCGCGCGCGCACGCGCACACGCACGGGGGGGGGGGGGGGAGGTCTGAGAAAACCATCGTCGGATGTGTAATTTGCAAGCAAATTGAACATCGCGATGGTTCACAGAGAAACGCGGTGCAGTGCAGAGTATAATTTGTGCCAAATTGCAAACTGCACTTCGCACCGCTAAGAGGGGGGGGGGGGGATGACTACCTACCAAAGAGGCGCTGCTGCTGCTGCTGCTGCTGCTGCTGCTGCTACTGCTGCTACTACTGCTGCTGCTGCTGCTGCTGCTGCTGCAGCTGCTGCATTTGCAGCAGCAGCTCTTCTTCTCCCTATAACACTTGCACATGACACAGTCTCCACTCGAAAGCTTGAACACGACTGAGGCCCCAGTCCAGTCCCCAGCACACGCACACGCGTGCTCCCCGACCCCCGACGTGGTGGCCGTATCACAGGAAAAGGGTTTCTTATTTCTGCCCTTGAGACTGGCCTGAGCGCTGAGTGACTGGCCGCACAGACGCACACTGTGCCGTTGTTTTGACGACAGAGAAGCATAAAAACAGAAGTGGGTCGGTAGGATTTTTCATTTAGGCGTCGAACGTCGTCGTAGAACGTCAATATGGTCCTTATTCATCTCTGCGCTACTTTTGCGTTAAATTTTATTTTCGTTGAGCTCCGGCCAATTTTTAACGACACCGGTCGTAATCAGGCTGAAGGGGCTGTTCAGATACCACGTGGACACTTGGGGGGGGGGGGGGGGGGGGTCATCGAATGTCCACAATTGTCCACCGGGGGGGGGGGGGGGTGTCGAGGCTGTCCACGTGTAATTTCTTATTTCTTACTTTGGCACGCCTGATCCGTCCGCAGACAGGGCACGGCACAGCGCGCGGCGGGGAGGGGGGTGGGGGGAATAGTCGGCCGGGCGACAGCCGGGCGACAGAGCCGGTACAGTATTACTGTATTTAAAATACTGTAACAATTACATAACTTTTCTTACCTGTATTATGTATGATCACTGCCTTTCTCGTGAATTAAACACCACGAAAAGTATGCTTCATTTGCTTCAATAATTCTAACAATAGTTTAGTCCCATTCTTTGTGTGTATCAAAAATATATTTAACATACTTAAAAACAGTCATTCTACCACCAGGGAAGCAAAATGGGAAAAAACTGTATTTTTCCACGTGGACAGGGGGGGGGGGGGGGGTTCTAAAAAGTCCACTACTGTCCACCGGGGGGGGCGGGGGGGTCAAAAAGTGGCCTAAATGTGTCCACGTGGTATCTGAACAGCCCCAAGTGGTCACGTGGTCCCGAGTACCCGAACGCCTGTAAGTGTGGTGGGGGACACTCGGGGGGACACACGAGGTGCGTACCGCGGTGCGCGGCGGCGCCACGGCCCGGGGGCATATGGAGAGAGGTGAGGTGAGGGAGTGCGGACCGCGGTCAAGTGTGGTGGGGGCTTCGGTGCGCATGAGCACAGCGGGGGCGGTTTGCACCGCTACCGATACCGCCCGGCGACACTCGGAGAGGGGGAAGGGGGGAGGCGGACGGGCGCTGTCGCCGGCGGCACGGGGCACCCGCAGAAGCCGGGTCAGGAGGGTATAAAACGGGGCGCCGGGGCTGAGAGAGGCATCACTTCACACTCGCAGAACACTCCACCCACAGAAACACCTTCAACACAATCAGATGTGACAGAAGAAGACTACGAGGACATTACCTCATACCTGACCACAATCAGTTTCCCCATGGCACTCGGTATGGTACCCCATGGCGATCCATACTTTATGCAATATGGTTTACTAGAAAAGAGAAAGGAAACATTCAAACACTGGCCCTATGCGTATAAGACTGTGACACCTGACACTTTGAGCCTAGACGGGTTTTTTTACATGGAGGCGGAGAATGAAACTCCCAGTAGTGAAAGTCCAGGGCGCTGTCTCTGCTTTACCTGTGGCCTAGGGTTATGCAATTGGGACACTGACGACGATCCATCCGTTGAACACGCAAAATTTGCCCCTTACTGCGGGTATTTACAGCAGAGAAAAGGGAGGGAATTCATTGCCGATGTTCAACAGAAAATGTGGCAAGAGGCCGAAGTGCCGGAAAATTGGCTTAAAATGATACAGACAAGAAACTCACATCACACCCCCAGTACTGATCAGTTTCAGAAACTCGAAAGAGGAGAACAACTTACCGATATTGATGAACAATACATTACATCAGCAATTGCTTCGTTTGACGATACAGATATCGATAATTTCATAGTGGCATTGACGGCGATGGATCCAGAACATGATCACAATACAGACACGGTGGGGATGGGGTCATCAAACACACCAAGGGGCGAAACGGAAGCGAGGATCTCGGAACAGACACAGATACCAGTAAACACACTTACAGAAAAACAAAGTGAAACTTCAAATTCAGGGACGCCTCAGAACACAACCGAGACACAGGAGGGGAGGGGGATTTGTAAAATCTGCTTGGAACGTGAAGTGGCTGTTGTCTGCCTACCATGCCAACATCTTTTTGCGTGTACTGAGTGCATGCCAACTCTAGACAAATGTGCTGTATGCCGCAAATTTATTGTATTTACGCTGCGCGTATTCATGTCATAATATTTGTGTATTTTTATTATTATACTCTTATGTATTTGTAGTGTTTTATCTGTATTTTTTCTTGCTTGTATCGCTTTGTATGAAAATAAAATGTAAAAAACGTTACCTGTGTGTTTTTTCCTTCATGAAACCCCTGATTGATATGCAACCCATACCACGCCGCAGTGAGTTGGGGAGAGAGACCAGCACGGCGCTCACACAACCATAAGCACGCGCAACGAAATGAGTCAGCGCAGAAAAAATAATCCTTGAAAAGTAAAACACAAAAATACGACGCCCCTAGTGGGTAGGCACACGCTGGACGACTAGAAAGCGCTACCTTGATTTTGCTTACCCCTGGAAGGTATGCATGTGATGTCATAGGCGACAGCCCCTGGAAGGTAAATACCGGTACCCTGGTTGTGTGCCCCTGGAAGGTAGGCAAGCCGGTGCGAGGGGCCGGTTATACTACTCACTTCGTAACCTCATTTGGAAGGCTACGATATGCTTGTGAAATGAAAGGTAAATATTCTGGCCATGTCAATGGGTTATCGCCTATCAACATTGCTAACTGTAACTTTAACGTTCTAATCCACCTCTCCGCCTTTCCATTGGCCTCTGGGTGTTTGACTGAAGTTCTGAATTTCTTGATTTGATACAAGTTAGCTACTTCTCGCATTGTTTCAGAAAGCATATTCTTCCCTTGATCTGTCATCATAGAAATTGGTGAGCCAAAGACGGAGAATACATGGGTAATTAAAGCTTTGGCTACCTCTGGTGCCTTTTCACCACGCAGTGGTACAACTACAGGCCAACCAGAAAATGCTTCTACTGCAATAAGAATGTGAGTATAACCTTCAGAGGTTTCTTTAAATGGTCCTGCTAAATCTACGTGCCATCTACCATGGAGTACCCCATCCTGGAATATTTTCATTGGTGGTTTCACTCTATTTTTAACTCCCTTAAATCTGTTGCATATTATGCAATTATGAAGACACCACTGAATGTCATTTTGCATTCCAGGCCACCAGAAAAACCTTTGCATATGTGCCACTGTTTTATGTATTCCAAAATGGTTTACCTCCCCTAACTGCTCATGGTAGTGCTTTACAGTATTTTGTACATGTTTTGACGGCAATACTAATTGGTACTGATCTCTTTCAGGATCTCGGGTGATATGTACGAACTTCCTGAACAACAAACCATCCTTCACAACAAGAGACCTGAATTGATGCCACAACGTTCTAGTTTTGTTACTATATCCAACAATTTCTTGGAAATCAGGGCGTTTGCCTTCCTGTACTGCAACTATTATTGGCATTATATCGCTGTCAAGTCTTTGATCTCTCCTTAGTTGACCTGGATCTATGCCTTCAGCTATGATAGTTCCCCAGTTAATCATAACATTCTCTACTGACACAGGTAAAGTTCTAATACTATCTATAACAGCAACTCTACTTGGTTCACAACCGCTTTTAGTCTCAACCTTATTTACATTGGTTGGACTCCAGTGATACATATGAATGTTCATGCCTGTGTTTGCAAAGACTTCATTTATGAACTTTATCAGTATATGATAATTTAGCTGGTCTCTGCCACATGAGAACTCAGGCATGCACCATTCATTTATATTCTTTTCTATCAGCCAATCCCTCAACTGAATTAAGGCTAACCTGACTTGTTCAGACGTTGGTTTCTGAAAATATCTCAACTTTGTGATGACATTAACAATTTTTCTCTGCCCTCTTCTTACAGGTACAATTCCTGGACAGTTTCTACAAGTTTGAAGGAATTCTTCTTTAACATTGAAACAATACTCAATATCTTTGGCAAGTCCTGCTCCCATTTTACCATCCAAACTGACAGCATGAATAATGGGTAAGCTAGAACTGCTATCAAAAATTGATCCTTCCTTATGAATAAGCTTAAAATTATTGCTGCATTCTATCATGACATTTCCATTCTTTCTTTCCCTTTTTTCAACAGTTGTACACCTGACTGCTGCTATTTCTTCCCTTTCCTCTATTCTTGCACATTTAACGCAATTTTGATTACAGGGTCTCCGAGGTCTACGACTGAGGGCATCCGCATGGCCTATGCTGGTTCCTTTTACATAAACAACTTGGAATTGATACGGTGCTAATTTTTCAAGCCACCTTGCCAACATTCCAGTAGGATTTTTGAAACTTCTTAACCACTGCAATGCAGCGTGATCTGACTTCACCACAAACGGTGCTCCTGCTAAATAATGGTTAAATGCTTTTACTGACTCTACTAAAGCTAGAAGTTCACGGTGAGTTGCGCAGTAATTTCTTTGAGCTACGTTTAATATTTTTGACCAGTATGCTATAGTTACATCTTGACCGTCCTGCTCTTGGCTTAGAACTGCCCCAAGGCCAGTTAGGCTGGCATCTGAAGTTGAAGTGAATGGCCCCTTAGTTACATCAGGTGTTCCCAACACTGGAGGTGTTGTGAGCAACTGTTTGATTTTACCAAAAGACTCCTCACATTGCTGAGTCCAATCAAAGTTTATTTTTGACCTCAGCAGTCCATACAAAGGAGCTGCTGCTGTTGCCAAATGTGGCACGTATTTAGTATAGTATTTTACTAATCCTAACCAAGATCTTAATTCTTTTTGGTCATTTGGCCTTGCCCAATGTAATATTTTATTGACTTTATTGTCATCAGTCTTAATCCCTCGTTCTGACAATCTATGTCCCAAATACGAAATTTCTTTCTGAAACAACTCACACTTCTTTGCTTTCAACAGGAAACCAGATGCTCTCACTCTGTTAAACAATGCCTCTAGGCGTTGCAACATGACCTCAACGTTATCCCCTGCAATACAGACATCATCCAGGTAAACTGAAACTGTATCACCCAAATCATTTTCTGGGTTAGGCTCTTTAGCTGGGGTTATGAGTCTGTCAGTAACACACTGGAATGCTCCTGGTGCGGCCGACAACCCAAAACTCAGCCTGGTAAACTCAAACTGTCTACTTGGCAAACCCAAGTCTTCTGGTAATATTATAGCCGTTTTTGGCTGGGCATCTGGATGTATTTCTAAGTTATGATAACCATGAGCCAAATCAAATGCATGATACAGTTTCTTTCCTCCCATATGCTGCAACAGGTCCTGTACCCTTGGGATAGGTGTAGCAGGTACTCTGGTGACAGCATTTAAAGCTCTATAGTCAATACAGACTCGAACCTCTCCAGTTTTCTTCATAACACAAAGCATGGGAGAAGCCCAAGCTGATTGACTGGGCACAATTGCGCCTTGTTGCAAGTACTTAAGAACAGTTTCTCTCACAGCTTCCCTATAATGTATAGGAACTGGTCTAGAATTCTGCTTAATCGGTGGATGTTCTCCAGTATCTATTCTAAACTTTAGCCATGGACATTTACCAAAAGTGGTGTTGTCCTTTGCAAATACGTCCGAATGTTTTCTGAGAAGATTTTCCAAAGCCTTTTTCTGATTTAAATTTAACTCTTTGCATCTATCTGCTAACTCCTGTAAATCCTTAGGTAATGGTTGATCTTCTGAAATAACATTCTTGGGACTATCATCATATTCAGCATCCTTAAACGGTTTAGTTTCGTGTTCCACATAAGTAACCAACGTAGGAATTTCTTCCTCATTTTGTTCATAATTAAAATCACATCCAACTTCATTATTTGTTACAGAGTTGTGATATTCAACTGGATGCAACAAATACACCTCACCAAGGACTGCATACTTTGGAACCTCTACACATCTGTCCCCCAGATTTTGCAAAGTTACATCTATGGGTGCTGTTACACATGGCACAACCCCTGACTCTACTATGACTGATACAGGTAATCTTGAAACTTTATTTCCCATTAATGGAGTTGTTGAAAACACTCCCAAATGAATTTTTCTTTAAGTTTTCAAATCCTTGTGGCCTGATTGCTTTCCTTTCCTTTCCTCTTTCTCCTTTCCTTCTAATTCCATTTCAACATATCCATTTCTGTGCACATCTACATCCATATCATATATATCATTATCCATATCAATTTCCATTTCCATTTCGATACACCCTGGGGCGCCCCTTTCATTACTTTTCCATTTCATATGATCGATATCATTTTCAAACATTGGACTCTCTGCTTGATTTCCATTCCCCTGGGTGGATAGAGAGTGGGGCTTGGACATTGCGTCACCCTTGTCTCCGCCCAGTGGATGTGGACTAACAGAAGAGTCAGATGTCCACCTGGTATCCACATCTACCAGATTTTCCATTTCACAATCAGTAACCAAAGTCGTTGTGACTTTGTTTTCCACAAAAGGTTTTAAAACTGTTCTTTGTCCTGCCCTTACTGGGTAATAGACTTCCCCTGATCTGAATTTACCTTTAACATTTGCATGCCCAATTTTAAACTGAGTGGTTATAACACCCCCAGTATCAATCAAAGGAAACTCCAGAATCCTTCTTTTAACTCTAATAGTGGCATCAAAGTAATCCAAAAAGTCATATCCCAAAAAAATTTCTTCAATTTCCGCTTCATAAACATTGAACTTAAATTCCCATCCTGCTATTACTATAGATGTTAGTACTGGTCCAAACAATGCAGCCTTGTGAGACGTTGCACTCTTCAGCCTTAACCTGGCTGGTGCGAGCGCTTTACTAGTTCTCTTAAATACTGTTATCACAGCACCGGTGTCTATAACTACTTCAGCAGGCTTACCATCAATTGAGCATTCCAAAACTGGGGCTTTGTTTCCTAATGAGCATACATTACATTTATCAATGCTTTCCACAACAGGCTCCTCTACATCGGCTTTTGCCCTGTCCTCTGACTTGGGACTAGCCTCTGTTACATTTTTAACCAGCCCTGGTTTATTCTGCTCCATTGGTGGCTCCTGACTGAATCTGACTTGTTTTATTACTGGTGGTTCTTTACAGGGTACCTCAGATCCCACCACTAATCTGGAGGTACTGTTTAGTTTCCCTGATTTTGGTTTTGATTGCTATTGTTATTGTTATTATTATTAGGGACGAAGGGAACATTGGCGATCGCAGGCACTTGTGCGTTACCTCCAGCCCTTTGGCTGACTTCTATACCACATCATGGTGGCTTGTACCATATCCGGCGGACAGTTCATATCCGGTAAATACCCCATGTTGGAAAAGTTATTACCACTATTATTTCCTCTATTGTTCCAACCACCTCTGTTTCCTGTGTTGTTCCCTCTGTTGCGGTTGTTGCTTGGTGGGCACCAGCAGTCCCTTGCTCTGTGTCCTGGTTTACCACAGTTGAAACAAGCTTCCTGGAAATTGCTTCCTCCACTGCTATTTCCTTGCTTGCTCCAACAGTCCCTCTCCATGTGTCCCGGTTTCCCACAGAAATTGCATGTGAACTACTTCCTCCCGTGTTTCCTGTGTTTCCTCCTCTTCCTCCTCTAGCTCCTCCTCTGTGTACTCCTCTGCTTCCCCTTGGTCTTCCCCGACCACGGCCCCTGCCTCGGCCCCTATTTCCTTCTGTATTTGTCCCCGTGTCACTACTGCCCTGCGCACTAGCTTGGTTACCCGAAAACCCTGGGTTACTTTCTGAGGGGAAAACCATATTTTCACTAGCCTCCGGCCCTTCTATATCAATCCCTGTACTAGATGTTGAGGGCTGATCCTCCGCTTTAACTAGCCTGGCTTTCTTAGCCGGTGGCTCCTCCCCTAAAATTGCTTTGGCTTTACTTAAGGTATTTACAGCCTCATCCAGCGTACTGGATGCCCCAAACGGCAGAGTCCTGGCATGCTGCTTGCCAGTAACTCCCTTGCAGAACCGTTCCACAAGTGACTCCTGAATGTCCTTTTCTGGTGCATTTCGATAGCACGCCCTACCTTTCCTTTCTACCAAACGAGCGAACTCCCTCAATGTTTGGCCTGGTGCTTGTACCAGACTGTCAAACTCCTGTTTTCGTTCCCAAAACATGGGCTGCTTACTGTACTGTCTCAACAGAACCTCCTCCAAGTTATCAAAAGTAATTGGCTTCCCTTGATGGTGCAGTGTAGCTATGACTTCTGTAGCGTGTCCCGATAGTGCTTGTAACAGAGCGGTTTTCCTTTCCTGTTCGTTCCACCCATTTGCAGTGGCTACTTCCTTAAACTGTAGTTGGTAAATCGCATAATCAGTGTCCCCATCATACTTATTAAGTTGAAACTGATTCTTAGCTACTACCTTAAGCATGGTATCCTGACTTGCTGTTATCTGTCCTAACCCTTGGCTTGTGCTAGGTTGTGACTGTGTTGCGCTTGGGGTTACAACCTGGCCCGGCTGCTGAGCATCGGCCTGTCCCTGCTGTGGTGCCTGTCGTGGCACTTCCCCTACCGGCCTATTCTGTAACTGCGGCCCCTGGACAACAGGAACTTCCTGGCCCTGCCCTACTCCTGCAGCTCCCTGCCTCATCTGCTCTGGCATCATATTTTGAAACATATTTTGTAAAAACGGTATTAGGAGCTGTACTTCCTGTCTTTCTTCCCCATGCCTTCTGCCTTCCCTGTACCTTCTTTCCCCCTCACGATGATCATATCTGTCATAGTCTCTTCTCCTCCTATCTCTATTCCTTCTCCCCCTTTCTCTGTCCCTCTCGTCATAGTCATGTTCATCATCTGTTTCATAGGCGGTTTCGGTCCCTTCCGTGTCCGTCTCTCCCTCTGTGTCGTCTCCGTAATCGTGACCCGGTTCCTGTATCCTAACATATCGTCCTGCCCTGTCATCCTGAGCGCCAGCCCTGCGCCGCCCCCAACGGCCACGGCCGCGACCTCTGCCCCTGGGCCTCCCCCTTACTGCACCGCGCTGCTGCGCTGGTCCGGGTGCCGGCTGCTGCTCGGGAATTTCTACCACTTGCTCTTGTTCGTCCATTTCAGTGCTTTACCACCAACGCTGTGAACTGTGTGGTATGAGTGTTTTGCGCTTGAAACGCAGCTGAGGATTTGTGCCTTCCTCCCTAGCCTGCTGATATGTGCGCCAATGTTCCTTCGGAGCCCCTGGGTACGGTACTAAATACGTCACGGTCGGATCCAATTCGGGATCCGGTTCCGGAATCGGCACGCGAACCTCGTTTCTCCTTGTTGAGTGCTTGGTAACCACCAAGTTGTCGTTGGAATCGAAAGTCCAAACTTCCCTGGTGTCAAATGCGGAACTAATTGATTCTTCCTTCTCTGTGCAGGTATCCGGACTGGCTGAACCGGACCTTTCTGAAATCCCAGAGTCTACGCTCTCTGTTTCCCAGTTTTCCTCGCAAAGAGGTAACAAAGGCTTGGTATACGGGTACAGAGGATGAGCCAACGGAATCTGGCTTTCCTCGTCCCAATTTTCCTCAGATGGAGGCAAAGTTACCCTAATATAAGGGAACAGTGGATGAGCCAAAGGGATGACCCTTCTGCTATCCATTAAACTTAAAGAACTACTTGAAACTGAACTTACTACTAGGAAATTAATAAAACAACAATGAAACAAACTATTTAAACTTGAGCTTACTGAACTAGGATATAACTGAACAATGAACAAATTATTTAAAACTCAACAAAGAACGAGTGAACTATAAAACTTATTTACTTTTACTTCTAGGACTAGCGTTAGCAACAGAAAGAATCAAATGTTTCGCGACTTGGACCAGTTGAACACTAATTTGTACAAGTTGGCTTTAGTAGACCAGTTCAGCACAACTTGTCGTTTTGTCATTAATTTTTCTAAACTATCTTAATCCTCTTTCTTTTACCCACAGCAAAACTGTCACACTGCCTGAACCAGCACCTGCCGCTCACTACAGGAATACCCGCTTCGTAGAACCCGCCCGACTGGCAATTGGCCTACCAACAGGGGCCGTGCAGAACACAAGTGACATTCTGGACGGTAGCCCGTGGGTTAGCAGCGGTGTTGGTCACAAGCTGCGTTGACAGAATCACCACGTGCGGTAGTCGAAGGAGTGGGACGTGTGTCGAGCTATGAGGACTGGATCCGTCGCTACCCCTCGGTATTGGCCGCCCGTCGCTGTCTCCCAAGCAACGGCGGCGCTACCCCGCTACATCAATACGGGCGCAGATCCCCGTATTAAATCTGGTGTTGAAACCGCTATCGGCGCGCGCGTCCGATGTCTTGTTATCACACGGGCGCCAATGCAAGGATCTCATCACACGCGCCTCATCGATATTTTCCGCTACGCCAAATCTACGCGGTGGACGCACGTCCGTGCGCGTGCGTCAATTTCAGTGTCGTCGTGCGGTTCGTCACGCGTGTCCCGTGTCGTGTGATCGCACTGCGCCATACCAAGGAGTTCTACTACCACGCCTCATTGACTTTTTCCGCCACGCCAAATCTACGCGGTGGAAGCACGTCCGTGCGCGTGCGTCAATTTCAGTGTCGTCGTGCGGTTCGTCACGCGTGTCCCGTGTCGTGTGATCGCACTGCGCCATACCAAGGAGTTCTACTACCACGCCTCATTGACTTTTTCCGCCACGCCAAATCTACGCGGTGGACGCACGTCCGTGCGCGTGCGTCAATTTCAGTGTCGTCGTGCGGTTCGTCACGCGTGTCCCGTGTGCGCCATACCAAGGAATTAGACTGCCACGCGCAGTGTCACGCAGGAGGTAGGCAACCGAGCGCGCGTCGATGAGTTGAGGATTTGTCTTGATTCAGACTGCCCGGTCATGTCGTGGCCAATAGTGAAATAATGTTTGGAGAACAGTTACGAGTGCTCAAAAAGATTGTAATGTGGAGGATAATCGAATGTGTGCGAAGTGTATTGTGAGGTCTGATAGTTGTTTGCAAAAGTACATGCGAAGTGTATTGTGAGGTCTGATAGTTGTTTGCAAAAATACATGTAACAATACATTCTTTTCATTTTTCAATTCATTTTGCATAAAAACAAAGCTGGGTTCGTATCTCACAATAAACACAACTAGCAAAATATTTAGATTACATTTATTTAAAGAAGTGGACTGCAATTGCAATACAAATGAAATCATAAGAAGAGTACCGTTCACATAACATCATCACAGCAAAAATGATAAAAGATAAGAGGCACATTTCAATAGAGATTACAAAAATACAACAGATTTTGATTCCAGTGGTTGGCTGAACAAATTTGAGTGACAGAAACAGCATCCATCGCAAAAAAGGTGTGCAGTCTTCGGTACAAAATTGAAATAAAACCAACACATTACAACTCATTATCTGTGCAGTGGTGCGTTATGAGTAATGGTTGAGGGGCGGCAACACCTTTATTACTATAATCTACGGCATATATTTCCGCCCATTTTTTCAAATGGTGTGCAGCTGATAGCGCTATTTGAGGGGACGCCGCCCTGACCTGCAAGAAGAAGCATCTGTTGTCAGATAACATAACGCAAGACAAAACACTGGCTTCTACACATTCAGGGGTACTTGCCACGAAAGTTGAACACGCTTTCTCTTGCAGGGACCAGGATGATGATGTCAATTGCGGATTTCGACTCGGAGGAAACTTATGCCTGCCAAAAATACATGTATTGGTAGCAAAAGAAGCTCAGGAAGATGTAGGTTATGGACATGCAGCACAAACTTACCTCGTTTTATCCATACTGGGATGAGTAGCGGAAACGTTATCGGCACCATGCACTTAAAACGGCACTCCGTTTTTACTGCAGCATTATGTGCCTCACTACTATATTGTTACTTTCCTTCAAGTTTCGAATCGTTAAAAAATCTGCAATCACTCGGTGTGCCGATGTCCCGATTTTCTGGTGTACCCCATCCCCATGCCCCTGGACGCGCGGGGTAATGACGGTACCGATGGTGGACCCGTTATCGGTCGCTAGAGGACGCCGTTTGTCGTAAGGCCAGTAGTAGCGCCGTACCCCGCACAAAATTACGCCTTGCACGTACCTAGAATATTTTTGCTGCTGAATTTGGGCGTGTGATTGTTGATATTAAACTTGGACATTACGTAACTTTAAATTTTTCGCAGTCGGCAGTAATTTTGGTTGTCACTTGCGTTAAAACAAAAGATAGGGAGGTTAGGGGTGTCGTTTTCGTGTTGTCAATCTTTTCTTAATTTTCATTTTTTTTTCAACATGGCCCGCCCAGAATATGTCATTTGCCCCTTTTCTGAATTTGACGTACACACAGCCTACGTTATTGCCCGATTCCACGACGACATTGAAGGTGAATTCTGGGCTGTACCTTTCAAATCTGTGGACAATTTTGCTGAATGGGAATTTCAGTGGCGCAACTTGGGCTTCGTTACCAGTATGCACGGGAACATATGCATAGTTTTCAATGGTGGAGAAGACTTTGCATTAGATTTATCCAAAGATCCCCTGGGAGAGCAGTTTCGTTGTTCAGGTTGCTCCAGAAAAGCTCAACACAAACTCAGAGAAGCAAGAATAATTTACGGTCCTGGTGAGCAAACTTAAATAACTTTAATGAAGGTGTTTCACTGTTCGTTACCTTTGTGATCACCACTCAGTTACTGTCATTCATGTCTGTGTAGGTTGCTGTTTGTCCTGTGTGCTTAGAGCGTACCGGAGAAAAGTTACCAATATCCATACACTTACAACTGTAAGTTCATGTGTTGCACCCTCCTTCCCATTCTTTTCTATGTTTTGATGTTCAATTTTTGGTCCTCACCAGGATGATGAAGGATACTCAGGCAATGAGCAAGAGCAACATGGGCAGCTCCACAACTTGGAGTCTGCCTCACACCCAGTACATCTCATGAACAGCTCACAGCCCCAGCCCCCACAAGCCCATACAAGCCTTCAGGCCACCTTTCCAGATTTGATGAAGAGTACGAACGCACTTACAGAATTCCCGGTATGGACAGTGACACATCCATGGAGGTGAGCAGTTATTTGTGTTCAAAACAATAATTTTACTAAGATTGCATCCCAGTTATGTGAACATTGATAGCCAATTCATACTTGTAATCAACAGGAAGACTCTTGAAATAGCTCCTGTGCTGCAGTGCAAGTGCAAATGATAAGCCTGCAACCATGTTCATACCAGGCAGTGTGTGGGTTCTGTGCGCCAGTGCCATCAATTTTTGATAAACGTATTCATTAATGCTGACAGTTGTTCAAGACTGATTAAAAGCAGTACTTTCACTAAAATAATTATCAATATGTTATCAATCCTTTACCTTCCTTTTATTGAACTCCAGTGAACGGTTTTACAAGACTCATCAAAAGGAGTACATTTACTTCAATTATTATCAATCTGTTCAATGTGCAATAATGTGGATTTAAGTTGAATGTGATAATGAACAATAAAGTTTGTGTGAAACAGCGTGAACACCCTGCCACAATATTGAGAGAGTTGTGACTATTAATGAACAACAAACAATATTTCTTTGAGATTCACAAGTAGAATGTGATGATGATGGAAAATAAACAATTTCAATGACAATAATAATTTATTTCTCCACGTACATTATCAAAAGCACTTTGCAATGAATGCAAAATGACTGAAATAAAAATGACGAGATCATGAAGGTAATATTATGATTTCAAAATACCTCAGGTTTCTGGTGCCTGTGGTGGATATCATTGTTCATTGATCATTCACGCAACCAAGCATCACGATTCTCCCATGGTATACATGTTGTAGCACTTTCAGGGCAACATTCACACTTACAAAATGAAATAGGAGCAAAATTGCAACAACTCCTTCTGTGATAAATAAAACAGGGATGGTTAAGAGACTGCTGCTTTCATTAGTGTCAGTAAGCCATTACCCAGCCCATTTTAAAATGCTCAATTAATTATATACTGTATACTGCATATACTGAAACTGAACTATCCTAGTAATAGAAACAAAATCGAAACTACAGTACAATCAGCATACACTGTTGAAACAATTCTGATTTTAGAGAGAAAAGGTGGTCTGAAACTTCTATTCAAACTTCATGGCAATATTTCGGTCTCAGACCTTAATTGTTAGGTGAAGCTACAATAACAAGCTTTTAAAAGTGTTAAAGAGCCACAATTAATCGTCCTCCTCTTGCATAAGAAGTAACTATTATTTGTTTATTTTTTGAAATCTCAAACATCATCCTTTAATCAGCAATACCAGGAAATTGCCTAATGGGCTCAATGTATCATAAAGCACAAACTTACAAAGTACAAAACCAAATACTCTCAAACAAACACGAACACTAAAATCCTGGGCTTGGTAGCCACTTCATGCCTACAGCTGTTCAATGGCTGAGACATGCTTCTTTTTTCTCAAACATCTCAGCCAGTGGACGCATCAACCTGGCCACCACGGGCACACACCATGACCTTCCTATGAGCTTCAGGCGTCGTGAGTTGCTAAGGTTCGCGCAATCTGTGTAATGTTGAGGGTATCCAAACAAAACTTCACGTTCATCTATGGTCAAGCTACAGTCAATCCCATCTTCGATAATTGGCAGCTTTCCCTGGTGTCCTGTACAGAGCAATGACAAAATGAGACCCTCATTCACTGAAGTGCGTCTGGTTACATTTCACTGACAATGACCTTTCTGGCTTGAAGAATTTGTTGTTAATGTGGGCAAAAACCCAACCTTTGCAATTCGGAATGGTCTCAGCAGCTTTTGAAGAGACTGTCCGCGAAGAGCAGCCATTTCTCCAGCTGCCTCTGCCATATGTGGGATGTTTCCCCAGAAATATCTTTTGCGTCTCATTCCTACATAGGCGGATGCACAACATTTAACAGGCTCACAGCCCAGACACCTGAAAAAGGAATGTACACATAAAATGAAACCGATCAGCATGAAACACACACACACACACACACACTGTACCTCCTTATATTACACACCTATCGATGGTTTCACGAACATGCCAGTCCACATTACATGTGTTTTCAAACAGCCAGAAGAATGTGTCGCCTCTTCTGCTGGCCTGCGCTGAGAGATAATTCCTTATGCGAACGAATTCAAAAAACAGCCTCCCAGTTGAATGTGGTGCTGTGGTCATTACAAAGAAAACTGCATTGCACCCAAACACATCTGCATGGACAGTAGTGATCAAAAGTAAAACTCTTACCGAACCCTTGTCTGCGCGGATTCACGCGGCTCAAATTATTGCATGGGGAACCCCCGCACAAATAATCTGTTCTGCCCAATGAATGTAACAGTTCCACATTGACACCTTTAACACACCCAAGCATGACAATTTCACCGTGATATCTGTGTTTGAGTACGCTGATGGCATCCCTGTCCACTTCACATGAGAAGTACATGTCAACTTTCAGCTTGAGGTGGCTCGAGAGAATATGAAACGCACTTCCTATACCATCAAATAGGGATAGGACACGGATCTGTCTGCGCTGAACAGGGATCACCTGAAACAATTGGGTTTATGCAATGATCATGGACTTGGTCACAACAGTAGCAGTTGGCTCACAACCACTCCTACCTTGTATAGGAATGTGTCACTGTTCCCGTGTAAGGGGATTGATACACAAATTGATTTCTCTAGTGGTAGACACTCAATGACACGTTGCGCAGCCTGGTAACTTTTCATGTAAGACCACATTATACCCGCATTATCAAATCCTAGAAATATGCCACTGTCAGCAGTCTCTTCTGTTGTACTGAAACCGAGGTGTGCTAATCGCTCATCACACAGAACCTGAAAAACCAACATCACCGTTATCACTAAAAACATTAACCAACCAACCTAACCTCATATCGTGACTTTCGCCCCAGATCATACATTGTGAGATTTCACTCGTTTAAAAAGCATCCTCCTGTTACGACGCCCTGCCCTGCGTCTCCTTCTTGGGCATGCGTGCACGATTACTTGTCCACTGTCAGGTAATGGCAGTTTACTTGTCAAAACTATGGGATAGTTCAGATGCGGCTGACCCCTAGGGCAACACACTCGATCTGCGCTGTTGGCTGGAAAACACACCAGAAGATAATTAAAAGTCAGTCCTGAGACTATTTCGTTACTGCCGATCTTATTGCGAGCAATGTTTCTGAACAAAGACACTCACTTTGCATTGCATTTGTAGGTGTCTGCGGCCCCCTTTCCACATCAAATACAATTCATTTTCCACCCTTTCGCAATAACATTGCGTGGCCTCGATGTAAATTTAGATTCCGGCTGGATATGTAGTATCAAGCGCCCACCATCTCTGCTTCACCAAACACTTACGCGCGATGTATGCGTTACAATTAATAAATTAATTAAATTAATTCATTTCACTCTCAGTACAGGTTACGTGCGTCTCGCACTCTGGTGGTGTGATGCGGAAGTTCGGTCAGGAAGTTGTTTCGAGCCCGGCCGCTAGATGTCGCTCAGCTCCGCTCCGCTGTAATATGTGATGTCATGTTCAATCCGTTTCTAAATGTAGCTTATGCAATTGAATTGTACGTTTTTGAATTCACCTTCAGTTACTGCATTTGTTGTACCTATACTCAAGAGATACTGAGGGGACATGGACCTTAACAAGTAAGTTCATCAAGGGGGTTATCACTCGTGAGATCCATGTTTCATGTACCTTAACCTACAATTCACAACTTACTGTAATGTCATGTCTTGTTTTCAGTTCCACCCCAAAGCCGCCACCTGCAGCCTGTGGTAAGGCCAGGTCCTGTCACACGTTCATCGTCAGAGCAGTATCACCATCGGTTGCTTTAGCTGCTGCCCAGCACTTGAAAAAATGGTCGGAGGTATGTGCGGTTGAACACAGCGCCAAAGGTATCGCTCAGCAACCCATAATAATTACGCATCATTGTTCAAACACAGAGATTTAAAATGATTCCCAATTAAATGAAACCTGGCAACTTGGTGTACAATCTGCTCCCTCCATGTAATTGACAGCACGAATTATATGCAATTAATGAAGTTTGGTGACAATCAAACCTGCCACCTTAGCGTAAAGTATGTTTCCATCAAAGTGTAAGCTTTGTAAAGTGATACAGTTATGGAATAAAACTCGAAGATAACTTCAAGGTACATTTATTGACATTTAAAAATTAAAAAACTAACAATTAAAATTACAATTACAATTACGATTACATTTAAAAGTTAAACACATCTTCTTGGCCTTCACCTTGTCCAGCACCCAGGCGTTCGGGACGGAGTCCTGGCCCTCCTTCTCGAACTTGTCAACTTAAAATTGTAGATGGGCTAGAAAAATTAAGAAAGAAGTTAAAAATTTGATCAACGAAATATAACATTGAACAATACTTCAACTTTTTACAAACCCTGGCTGCGGCGTTGTCGAAGGATCCCCTTACTCTTGGCCTTCACCTTGTCCAGGATTCCTGGCCCTCCTTCTCGAACTTGTCAACATGTCAACTTGGCAACTTAAAATTGTAGATGGGCTAGAAAAATTAAGAAAGAAGTTAAAAATTTGATCAACGAAATATAACATTGAACAATAATTCAACTTTTTCCAAACCCTACCTTCGCATCCACAGAATTTTGGATGATGTCAAAATATGTTTAGTGACAAAGGAAAATGGATAAGACAATAGGATGCCGCTGCGTACTAAATAAAACCGGTTGGTGTAGCACGAATAAACCTCCCATGCTAGCGTCATCGTGAAGACGAGGCTGGCTGAAGAGCGGTTTACTGTTGCTACAGTGAGTTTAGTATGTTTCAACCTTGGAGTAACACACCCTCGTCAGTCTAATGAGGCTTGGCCTTTCAGCAATTTGCGCACCTGTGGCCACAAACTCGCAAGAGGGGTATTGGTGAAACTACAAGGTTGAAACATACCACACAAAATAAAGCTGGTTACGTTACCTCTGCGATGCTGCCCGGTGGCCGCAATGCGGGCACGGCCGTGGCCGACGGCGTGGCCTTCTCGCCCCCGCCCCCACCATTCCCCGGAATGCCCCAGGCATTGGCCGGGGGCGTCTGGGCCTGGGGGCAATGGGGATGGGGATTGGGCAGGGGGGAGGCCGCCGGGGCCGCCGTGCCCGCACCGTCATGCCGGCAAACGTGCCGGCCGGCGGCCGGTTTGGCCGAAGCCTGCCGTCTGCAACACAAACGCACACGTTAAAAACTGGCGTAGCCATTGGGCCTGACGTTGCCGCGCGGTAACAAAAACAAAAACATCCAAAGTTATTCACGCGATGGGTTTGTACTTTCCGGACCGGCACCCTTCGGGCTTCAAACAGCCCAGGCAAAAGAATCTGTGAGCTGGGCGGCATCTATTAGTCTGGGAACGCAGCCGGCCCGGCGAAGCAAGCCAGGGTTCCTCATGAGTGGACGAAATACGGGAGTTGAACCAACTTCCCTGAACCACGGCTGGGCTCAGCTGACAGTGAAAAGTACTTACGTCCTGTCTCCATTGTCGATGAGTGCGGTGGAGCGTGTGGAGCGTGGTGGCGGTAACTGCGTGTGGAGCGTGGAGTGAAAGTCAATTGCTTTCCTGTCCACCGCTCTGATGCCCACGTTGCCTCAGGGTGCGAGAGAGAGCGAGAGACGAACGGTCGCGACTGGTCAAATCTAACTCAGGTGCGTCACAGCCCCCTCCCCCCCGGCGAGGCTTTAGTTTTCTTCTGCTAGTGAGTGACGCGTCGGCATGGTGCTCGTTGGGCCTTGGCGCCCAGATTTGATTTCGGCCACCAACTCCGTCTGCTAATTAAGGAAAGCAACCATAGCTACAGGCTTTTGATTTTTAAGGAACTGCTATTTTGGAACAAACAATGGCTCTCATTGGCCAATTTATGTAACTAAAGATTGGGTCAATCCTCAGCAGAAATATTTTGCTAAGTAAGAACTTAAAAACAATTATTTCCTCTAATCAGAAACTTTTGAAACTCTAAGGGTCTGCTGGTGAGTGGGGAAACAAGACCTGTAAAGATATTCTGTTTTTTTGTTGCTGTTTTTTTTACTTTCCTTGTGTCCAGGGTAGATCTACGGTAACATCACTTGAATCTTCAGTGTGGTGAGCCGAATGATTTGACATACATAGATCACCTTTATTTCTAATGTGCTATATGAGTCCGGCGTTGTGGGTCCCATAGAGTAACTCTATGGTGGCTCCAGCTCTCCGGCACTACCGGCTTCGGTATTCGAACCCCCCCCCCCCCCCCCTCCCCGGAGACTTCCCTGCTTCGTGCGCCGTGTGTGTCAGGAGGGGGTCGCGGTCGCGCCCCCCCAGCGAGTACTTGAACTGCCCGGCGAGGGACTCCTGCGGCTCTGTACCGTCCGCTGTGCACCGCGTGCACCACGCCCTGCGCCGGGCTGCGTCTGCGTCGACGGGGGAGTGCACCCGTGCCCCGCTACGCCCTGCAGGTCCTCAATCTCCTTCGCGCCCCCCTGGGGACCCGCGGTGCCGAGCCGAGCAGAGCCCAGCGTCCAGCGTCGCCTTCACGCCACACCACGCCCTCCGGGGTGCCACCCGGGCCCCTGGACCCCACTCGCAGAGCGCCTTGCTCGGGTCGTGTGTGTGTGTGTGTGTGTGTGTGTGTGTGTGTTTGTGTGTGTGTGCTGATCGAATCTGAATTATCTGCGGGGGCTGCGCTCTGGACCAAGAGTCTTGCGGCCAGCAGCCCCAGCTGACGTCATCGCGGAGCGGCGCGTACCGCCGGTACTCGAACCCGGCTTCAGTTTTCTTCTGCTAGTGAGTGACGCGTCGGCCCTTGGCGCCAAGATTTGATTTCGGCCACCAACTCCGTCTGCAACGCCTCCTTCGCGCGGGGGGTGGCCTGCCGTGGCCTGCCGTGCCTCGGTGTCCGGTACCCCGCCCCCCCCCCCCCCCCCCCCCCGGGGCAGGGGCAGGGCGGGGCGGGGCGGGGCGTGGGCCAACCACGAGTTAACGAGGACGGTGCGCAGCTCGCGGCCCCAAAGTGCCCAAATGCAGCGCGCGCACCCGCTGGAAAAATGGACGCGCCCCCGCCGTGTTGTGTGGCCGCGGTCCCCCCCTCCCCACTCTTTTAGGTCCATAATGTCCATATCTCGTGTTGTCTTGCAATAACGGCTGGTTACACACAGGTGCACACGCTACAACAGGCTAGCTGAAAGTGACGCGCCAGGTATCACAAGGATTATTCGTCCTCTCGCTGGTTCCGCCAGCCCCCCACCTCCGGCCCCCAGCCCGGGCCTGCTGGGCCGGGCACAGCCCTCGCCCTGCCACCCGCTGCGTTGCAACTCTCTCTCTCTCTCTCTCTCTCTCTCTCTCTCTCTCTCTCTCTCTCTCTCTCTCTCTCTCTCTCTCTCTCTCTCTCTCTCTCTGGTTCTGTCTCCCTCTCTCTCCTCTTCTGTCTCTCTGCCTCTCTCTCTTACTCTGTCTATCTCGCTCACTGTCTCTCTCTCTCTTGCTCTCAAGTTTTAAAATCAAATGTAGTAGACTAATCAGGAGCGACAGAATATTTATTCCATTTCATAGCACCAAGGTACCGTCATACATCACAGTATTTATATAAAAGCACTTACTTAAATTGCAACTGTGCCAAATCAATATTAAACAGTTATAGATAGGTGAAATCATGAATTAGTGCAGTTGAAGTGATATTCACAAGACTTAATTTACAACAAGAATCTGTTACGGTACAAATAAATACAATACTTAGATGCTACATAAAAATTGGTTTACATGAATACAATTTACAGTCTATAATTTAACATATTATTCAATCATGGTTGTTCCATACCCACTGTGCTTTACGCTTCTCTAGGCTCAACAGTAATCCGTCTGTGTCGGTTTTGTCTGGAAAGAAAATAATTGAACAAATTAGAATATGCGGGAAAATTGGAAAGCGTTGTAAATCACATCACGTCATTGTTCCCCATTAATCAAATTACCTTCAATTTCAAGAATTTTAATAGGCTTCATATTTAATCCATCAATAACGTAGAATATTTCATCTAGCCAGTCAGGGTCATAGATAGGGTGAAACTTTGGTGGCAGTGGAACAGGTTGCATGAAAATACTATCCGAACCAAACACCTCGAAACGACCTGGTTCTTCCACGAAACATACTAAACATGAAACTTCAGGGGGCAGCATTTCTGTAACAGAG
The DNA here is from genome assembly GCA_038380765.1 of Odontothrips loti. Taxonomy (NCBI): domain Eukaryota; kingdom Metazoa; phylum Arthropoda; class Insecta; order Thysanoptera; family Thripidae; genus Odontothrips; species Odontothrips loti. The sequence continues at coordinate 3,173,784 of CM076253.1, forward strand.
GTTGTAAAAATCAGAACTTTCCACATGGAAGTGACAATTTGGAAGGATCCACCGGAGGGGGGGGGGCTAATTCCCCCCAAAAATCAGCGACGACCGGGGTAGGCAACCCGCACAACAAACGCTGAACCCTAAGTCTGGCTACGGCCCTGGTGGGAGCTATGAGCTATCAATTATCGGGAGGGCCTCCTCCGTGCTCTGCAGCCCCCCCTCCCCGGGTTTTTCTATTATATTTGTGCGATCCATAAGTCACCGCGTCACCGCAATACCCACCTTTAAATAAAAGAAGAAATGGTTGTCGGCGGCGGAAGCTGGGCTGGACGGACAACTAGTACACAATCTTGTCGCACATAGAGAGCAGAACGAAGTGACGAAGTGACGAGCTAGCCACGGACCTGATGGCTGCCGCCGGACTTTCCGCCGGCGGGAGGGAGGGAGGGCGGGAGGGACGGAGGGAGGGCGAGCGTGGTGGGGCGGCGAGAACGAGCGAGGCGGCTAGATCACGCAGCACACACACACACACACACACACACACACACACACACACACACACACACACACACACACACACACACACACACACACCCTCGTCGGGGCCGTGGACGCGCTGCGCTGCGGGGCGGCCACGCGGGCGCCGCGATCGCGCTCGCCTTCCTCACGACCGCGCAGGCGCCGTGCTGCACGCACTGAACCTCCTGGTGGGGGTCATGGTGGCGTGCGGGGCGGCCACCGCGCTGTCGCCGCCAGCCCTTACCACCACCACTCCTGCCTGCAGTGCAGCACCACCAGCCCCGGCAGCGCGTCGGCAGTGGCAGCTTCCGGGTCGTACCATCGCGGGGGGTTGCTCCGCGGCCGGCAGTGTTACCAGACGTACCCCCTTGGGTGGCGACCCGTTCAACGGCGGTCCCTAGCGGCGCGAAAGTGAGGACCACTCAAATTCTTCCCAAGTTCGCGGTACATGCCATGAATGGCGTTCGATAACGAATTATTTCACCAGTAATTGCAATAAATAACCACCTTCTGTACATCTCTGACCTGACACGGCGCGCGCTTCGAATTGGCTTCGAATTTGCCCCCCCCCCCCCCCTCGGAGCGCTCGGGGTCTGGCTACACTGGCGGCCGGGTGCATCGTTCCCTCTTAAATCCGTTTCCAAATCTAGCTCAGGCAATTGCATTGTTCGTTTTTGAATTCTACGTCAGCAGAGGGCCGGGGCAGCGGAGTGCCGCCGCGAGCGAGCAGAGCCCGGCACAGCGCACCCTGCTAACAGTTCCGTATTAATTTCGAGCGCCCCTGAGCATCTCCGGAGTACTCTATTGCCATGTTTCAAGTCCGCGCCCTTGTACGCGCCCCAGAAAGGTGGCACCTGTAATCCGCGTCTTCGGTGCACGGCCGCGCCCCGCGTTCCCGCCGCTTGTACGCACACACCCACAGGTGTCGCCCCTCGATACATCCGCCGCTGAATTTCATCTGCCGCCCCCGATGGAATTCCGCGCCTCTTCCGCCACACACACACACACACACACACACACACACGCGCGCGCGCGCGCGCGCGCGCGCAGCCACGCCAGGCAGTACCTGTGCCGTGCCGTGCACCGGCCGCGTATTCCGAGCGCATGCATGTACCGAGTCAGAAATGGTAGGGAGGATTCCGTATGGAGGCCGTGCGGAGCGGCGGAGCAGAGCAGCGCCAGCAGAGCTAGCAGAGCGCCTGCTGACTGCGGCCTGGCCACCCCAGCGCAGCGGAGCGTTCGGGTTGCCTACCCGCCCCCTCGCCCTCCTCCGCCTCCCTCCCCGCAGGTCGGGCTGGGCTGGGCCCGGCTGGGCCCGCTGGGCCGCACACAGATGGAATGGAGCGGCGCGATCGCTATCGCGGTCCCGTTGATGTGACACGAATGAGACATATTGAAACACGAGTTATCGTCGTCGTCTGCTCGCGGCCGCCAGCGATCGGCCGGGCCGGGCTGCGGCCGGGCGGGGGCAGAGGGGTGGGTCCGGGCTGGCCGGGCCTAGCCGGGCCCAGAGCGTGTGCGTCAAATCAACGTCACCAGGCGGGCGGTCGTTTGCCGCGCTGGGCGGGTCCGGGCTGGGCTGCATCGTTTTGGGGGGAGAATGCCAGTTATGTACTGTATGTAGTGTGGCAACGCCGCCGCGCCGGTGTCCTCGCCGATGCCTCCGCCGGGTCCTGCTGCCGCAGTCTTCCGAGATCCGGGGCCTCCTTTTCCTATTTTGGGCGTGTCAACTCGGCTCAAAATATAATATCCAGTAAAATCAATAATCCCCCGTACCTCAGCTCCTAATTGGCGCACAGACTTGGTACTTAGACCACTATGCACGGGATTTAAACGCGAACAGGATGAGTGCAATATATATGCGATATCTGGATTTAAATTTGCACGTCGAAAGAAGGCCATAAATTATGAGCGACCCCTGTCATTCACGCGCCGAGATCTGGGATGGGACAAAAGGACCCCGGCACCCCGCAGCGAGCGGGGAAGTGAGCTAGTGCGGCTGAAGACCCACTCAAGTCGTGTGGGAGGTGTGCAACAAGGACAGAACTCGATCGTCTGTCCCTGTCTAATGATGAACTCACTGGCAAAACATGACTTCTCCGTGCATACACGCCAGCCGTGCAAAATTTCCAAGATTTTTTCTGATGATGGGGTGTGGTAGAGGAAGGTTCAATCTAGCGCACGACATAAATTTCATCCCAAAGAAGGTACTCCTTGACACCAAAAAACGCGTGTTTCGCAAGGCATTGTTCAAGGCGTTCCAGGGATCCTCCTGGAATTTCAAGGGCCGATTGAAACCCGTCATGCGCTAGTATGGACAATTTTCTAACACCCTGCGAATGAGACATATTGAAACACGAGTTATCGTCGTCGTCTGCTCGCGGCGCCAATAGAGTACTCCGGGGAAGCTCAAAACGGAAGGGTGAAGTCTGCCCTGAGAACAGCACGGCGCATCGGCCTGGCCTGTCCTGCTTCATTGGCAATTGTCTCTGTCGCACCTCGCACCCTTCACGCTGGACAGTCAGGCCCCATGCCTGCAGGGAGGCTCTTGCTGTTGCGCACGGACCGGGGGTCCCGGGTTCAACAACCCCGGCGGCATAGCCATCCCCCTCCCTCCCATCCCGCCAGGTGCGTGGGTGGCAGCCCGAGCCGAGAGGCAGTTCAGGTCCAGGCTACGCAGACGACCTCAATCGCTAACCGACCGTTGACGCAGAAGCACGTCTTGGAAGACACGGAACGAAAATGAATCAAGATTTCATGTAAGTGACGTTTAAAATTTCTAATCAGCACACGTCGCACGATAGTATATGTGTCTCTGATTTGTTATCATACACTCTAAGGAACTTACAGATGAAAACATCTGTAATACAGACAGATCCATTTGTATCTTGCGAATATTTTTGCGCCACCGTAATATGGATACAACATCAGTAGTAAACAGATGTCGTGATCCGTAAGAGCATTTTCATCTGTACTGTAGGAGTACATTACTCCTTTCAAAATGAATAGGACTATACCCGTAACACACATGTAATAATTGCAATACCCGTAGTATTTTACTGGACTAAAAAAGCAGAGCGAATTTCGATTCAAACAAAGCACGAAAGTTGTTATTGATGTACGTCTTCCAAACCTTCCAGACTGATACCAAAAATAAAAAACGAATGGGTACCACTAAAATAGACATTGACAAGAGAAATAAATAAACAATGTCTGATGTGAACAATCTGTGTAGCAGCAAACACTGCAAATTCATGAGGACTCTGTAGATTGAAAATCTCAGAATCCATTTGCAGCTATTCCCAATCCAAGAGCTAACAGAGGGTAAAAAGAAGGTGGTATCAATCAAACATTCCTCCCTTTTATCTCAGAATGTTTCGATGGATGGCATTACTAAGCAGGGTTATAGCGTCCCATGGTACGGCAGCTTAGGTACGGCAGGAAGGCTCAAGGAAGTGAATAAAACCTTTAAGGATTTACGTACCAGCTATTGCCTTCAACACTTCTACACTCCTACACTCTCGTGCTTTGAAAATCACACGTAGCACACAATCACCCCGTAATATCATCTTCCAGCTCGTACTTCAGTGTGTCCATTAGATCGAGTGCAGTCAAATGTTTACACACATTACAACTACAGCTTCTCAGGCATGAGTATGGGCGTTCTTCTTGACACGAGCCCAAACTGACCGGAACTGACGACACGAAGTGGTGAACGCCATCTTGATTCTAACCCTACTCACTCTACAAGATCTTAGTAAACACGCAATACGAATCTGAGACTGGCCAGCCGACACTATCCAAGTGTAAGCGTTAAACTTCTTGAGAGACCCTCATGTTCATAGTTGGAAATAATCATAATGGATCACATGCAGTGATCACCTCCTTTTGACTTGAAGAGTTTTCAGTAAGAGTTGTCAGGCTAGTCTGCAGCATGTTGTAGATGGTAATAAGTACCTCCATCGACACCAAAACCAGAATAGAACACAGCACACAGTTGCTTGCAGAAAAGTGGGTGAATAAACAGAATTTATTTTGATACCTCTTCGAAGATTTGGGAGATGAAACTACGTAGTTTGTAAAATAATACATTTACAATAGCTGCTTGCCATTGATTCCAAGCTCAATTGGCTCAAAATTTTACGGTGTTCAAAACTGCAGCAAAATGCACATCATTATATGGAGATTTTTACATTTACCTGTACAGACATTGATTATCAATTGTATGCTGCCTCTTGGGCTAAGGGATGAATTTGCCACCCACATCTCATCTCTCCTGGGAAATTAACGTACAGATTTCATGAAAAGTATTCATAGTAATTTTATTACTGCAGCAATAAGAAAACTAAAACACCAGACAGTAACAAAAATATGTCTATTTTGACACAAAAAACATTGTTAAAATAATTAAAAATATAGCACTCCCTTTGAGCCAACATCAATAATTGTAAAAAATGTTCCATTGTAAAAGCTGTCAGCTAATGCAGTTTGACAGCATAAAAACATCAAATCATCTGAGCCACAAAATATAAACATTGAAAATATTAGGGGAGGACCAGAGTAGAACACATCAAGGATTTTGAAAGCAGTAGTGATCAACCATAGCAAATACAGAAACAGATTGTTGAGCAGTAAGAAGTAATAATAAGTAATAGTAAGTAAAAATCTAATTAGAAAACAAATAAACAAATCAACTGCCACCTAGGGCTGTGCGCTTGAAGGCAACTGCACAGAACTGTCCCCTGGCGCCATTTAAGTACAATTGTGATTAACCAAGCGTAGCCACTCCATGGTAAACACAGAAAGCCTTGGATTCTCTGGCGGAATCTTATAAATGTGTGCAGCAACAAACCTAAGAACATTCTTCCACCCTAAGCAATAATCTAAATTGAATACAAAGAAAGACTTTATAAGCAAATCAATTGCCGCCTGGGGTTGTGTGCCTAAAGGCAACTGTACAGAAGTGCTGTCCCCTAGTACCAAGACAAAAGATCTGATGGTCTCCTTCGAGCCAACACCAATTAAATATGGCTGTACAGCATGAGTAGATTGCTCACGTTTGGTTTCAATCGAATTAGGGATATTTGTTCCAATCTGAAACAAAATATGACAAAGTTGTTGAGAAGTAAATTTAAAGAAATTACATGAGAGATTGCTTTACTTACTGGGACAATTTGAATCAAGTCATCCTCTTGCGCAGATATCGTCATTTTGGCCTCAGCCACCTTGTTCTTACATCTACTTGGCAGTCTGAGATACTTAGTCAAAATGAACATAGCATTCAAAGTGTCTGTATGAGAAAAAAAGCATCACTAACACGCCAAACACATTAAACCTAACATTCCATCAGTTGGTTCAATAAAATGCCATTTAAAAACCCATTTCTTTTCACCTCAGCTACTTACTATCTGTAAAGGTGTTGGTCACAGAGGCAAATGTATCAGGCTCCTCTTTGGCTATTGACACCAGCTTGTCAGCAACTTCTCCAAAGTTTCGAAGAAAATTGTTTTCCTTGCCCTCATACATCCTTCGAAACTCCTGATGAATCTTTAAGCAAGAAGAAAAAGGGTCATATTTGTTATATTATTCCTGTGTAGGATAAAGCTTAAGTAGATTTCTACGGAAATTAAACAATCATGGATAATAGCATCTAAGTGCTAGAGACAGAATGATAAATCAATGAAAAACATGTGAGTTTGCAATTGTTTGTTTTCTCACTAATACCAGTAACTTACCATCTCACCCTGATACGCCTTCAGTTGAGGGTAGACGTTCAAAATAGCATTTAACAAGTACTTTCCAGACATTATCAATGAACGTCTTTCTTTGAATGTAGTCACCATATTTTCTTGAATTTCATCTTTGTAAGTATCATTTCCGGGCAACAATTTCATGTATTTTGTCTGTAACATAAGTGGAAAGTTAAATGAGGTAAAGAAAGCAATACAGGGAAGAAAATATTAGTCTCTACAACTGGCAGTTTGGAAGGCCAGGGTTCAAATACCAGTCCTACGAGTATAATTTTTGTGCCCACACTCATCCCTGCCATTACAAAGTAACATGAGTAAAACAGAACTGGCAAAGAGCAAAGACTAAAACCAGAGGAAAAGGACGCTCAAAATATACCTCTTTTGAAAGGCAGCTGTCTGGCACTTGTGTCAATAAAACTACTTCAGATTCTGCATTCCTGGGTTTCTTATTCTGTCTACGCCTCTCTGTGCCGCCACCTCGTGCTCTTTTCGTTTTTTGACTTCTCTGCATCCCTTGGACCAAATGGGCAATTTTTCCAATATTCCTGTCCCGATCATAGATGTAAGTCTAAACAGAAAAATAGTTCATAAAACTAAGTTGCCACAGATGCATTATAAGTCATTAGACTTAAATGAAAATTTTACCCATGGTTTATCTCCTTCACGAACAGGCTTTTGTGCAAACTTTGGGTATGAAGCTACCAGAGATACCGCAAGACCTTCTCGCATGTCTGGATTTACATCATTTGGATTTCTGAAAGGCAAAGTAATTCATTTAAAAAATCAAATCAACTGATTTCTTCACAGGCACTTAAAATTGTATTTAAAACCCCAAAAAATAAACCATGATATATTATAGACTTACTTAACTTGTGTGTAGAGATATGAAACAAGAGTCTGAAGTACTGTCTCAAATGCTTTCCTAAATACAATGCCATCTCTGTGCAGAATTTGAACTGTATCCTCTAATGCATCTGAGTTTGAAGCACTCTCGAGTATTTCATCTATGTCATACTGAGGAGGAAGAAATTAGAAAGAAATTTGCACAGCCAATGACCATACATTGAAACCTTGCACTTTTAAGATCTAACATACTGTGTAATTAGCAGGAACCTCCAAGTAGTGCCTGATCAATGCTCTTTGAGCCTTGTCTACATTAGGATGATTAAGGAAGGGCTGAAGATGTTCCTCTATTTCTTTCTTGGGCTTTCGTGACTGCTCATGAAAAAAAGTAGCATGGAAATAGCATTAGAGCAGATAACTATTACATCAAGGGAAAGATGATCAGAAAGAATTTAAACAAACAGGAAATAACAGACACATTCATTCTTCCACACATTGAAGTGAAGGCAAGGTATAGAGTAACTATACAGAACAATTAAAAAGAACTTCTCACCACATTTGATCTATCCCAACGCATTAACTTCCGCTTGCGCTTTCCAGAGGTTGCAGAGGTCTCATCCTTTTCCTTTGCACAATTAAGGTGATTAGATGGTCCAGCTTGGTCACAATTACTTAAAGCTTTTGTCACTTTCTTATTAGAACTCTTGGACTGCTGCTTCTCTGGGCTTGAATCAAAATCGAAATTGGGCTTATTTATCATGATACCTGAAAAAGAGTGCAGGTTAATGATATCAAAACATGAACACAGAAGAATTAGTATATTAGCAACCAAGTATACTATTACCTCTCTTCTGCAACAATTTGTAATTTTCAATCTGCTGTCTTGCCACTGATTTAAGGTAAGAATCCATCGTACGTAATCTATCAGCACTAATAAATCCAATGAAAATGTCATCACCAGTCTGCACGTCATCCTCCTCCTCTGAATTTGATTTTGAGCAGATTATCGGTGAACTACTATTTGTCTCCTCTGGCACTGTCTTCAGAGTGTCTGAATTTACTTCACAGCTAACTTCTGCACCGTTATTCTGCAAGCAAAAATTAATAGAAATAGAACAAAAAAGACACACAGTTTAGGCAAGAAAATAGGTTGACGTACATTTGCAATGGTGCTGCATGTTTCATTTTCCTCAGTTTCCTGTATTAACAAAAATAGAAAAGTAAACATAAATAAATACATATAAATTCAATCCAATTAAAAATATAAAAAAACTGTGAAAACTTACATCGTTAATTTCTCCCACACAATCCTCAATGTCCAAAAGATCAGCAAAAGTGATTCCATACCGGAGGGCATGCTTGCTACTCCTTAGCTTGGGAAGATGACGCCCAGCTAAATTTTGATCTAGAACAGAAAAAATGTCACAATCATCGCACATGAACAAGACAGTAAAAGTATAAATGGTATCACCAGTCAACACACAGCTTCAAAAATATTATTGGGAATACTAAGAGTTTATCTAAGAATATCCTTTCAAACTCAATCACATGCTAACAAATCCATTGTCCAACCAGATATGAAGAATTATGGCAATGATTAAAATAAACAAGTTGCTAGAGCTACTAAGTCCATGGCTAATCGTGCAACAAAACTGATAACTACCAGACCTTAAAGTCAGGTTTGCATGTCCTAGTTATGTTATTGAAAAGATAGGTTCATCAAATAAGAAACATGAACAGAAAATAAAAATAAAATAAAAAACTTACAATGAAAAACAAACTTAACTTTCCATAAAAAATAAATGCAGCAACAAGAGTATCTAAACTTCTAAGAAATCAATATTCTCTGCTACAAAACACACCAGATTTCCATAAATTACAGTTTAAAATATACAGCAAGATGCTACTCTCCCACAAACTTGCAGTAACATCTTTCATTTTTGCACTGCCTGTGCCCAACCAAACAAAATAGGTAGAGAATATACTCACAACTGTTCACTAGTTATCAAATGAGAGATTCAATGTAACTGGGGCATCAGGAATGACGGTTCGAGGAGACAGATACAATGAATCGCCTGCAGTCCAAGCTGTCATAGGTCTAACAGAGGGCAGTTTATCAGGGGTATACGATTTGATGGTAGCATCAGCAGATGGTAGATTAATTTCATACGCTCCAAGCCTCAAATCATAAACCTCACATTTACACTCCTCAGTTGTCACATAGATTTGATTATCCAGAATGTAAATTGAACAAATTCGCCCAAAGGTTGGCAAATTGTTGGTGATCAAGGGCAGTGCCACAAAGAGACCAATGACATATCTGAACCCTCCAACTTTGACTTCTGACACTACCTCTACAACATCATCCTCAACCACACCGAGATCAGACAGAGCCAGGAAGTCTTGTAGCAACATGGCTGCTTGATTTTTTCCTTGAGGATGAGATACTTCTGATTTGACTGGACAGACAGTGTCTACAAAATCTGCTGTGTGGGCCAGTTGGTGTAAGTTAGCAAATGTCAAAGGTAGATACTGAAAATTGTTGCAAATGGCACCAAATCTTTTAGACAGAGCATTTTTTGCCTCAAATCTAAACAAGAGAAAAAGAGACACAGGCAGGGTGTCATTAACATGAAAGGAGTAAAGTAGAATTAGACAGGAAATACCATTACTAAAAATTACCTCATACACCAGTACAATACAATTGGGCCGTATTTTCTACAGAGCTCAACATAGTGCAAGATGTGGTGGTGCTTTTGGAGAGGCCGCACAATCTTCACCTTCTTTTTCTTTTTTGCACTGCCTGTGCACTGAGGTTCATTTGATGTAGCGGGTAGTGTTAGAGGGTTGTCGACATCCTGTTCTCCATCACTGTCTTCTAGAAAATCTTCCTCTAAATCATCTTCTTCTGCTTCCAGAGGGGTGGCAGCAGCAGGTGGTGATGGAGGGTAAAGTGTAATGAAAAGCTGGTGGTGCTCCCGGATCAGCTCTTCCAGAAGCTGCAGATGATCTGGTGAAATGTCAGTACTGAAAATAATTTCAGACATTCTCTTCAGTAGCACTATCAGGTTAAGGTGGGGAGAATCTGCAGGGACTTTGGAAATTACAACGAATGGAAATACTTGAAGAAGGCACCATGTCTGGGCAGCTGTCTGATGCAGGACATAAGAAAAAGGTTTGGTTAAAGAGAGTTGAGTAAAATTTGGAGATGGTTTGTTTTTGGCATCAGCAAGACCATAATTGAATGACTTTAGAAGAGCATTAAAGTCTTCTGCAGAAAAGTACTTTTTCACAATGCAGAACTCATGAAGAACTAATTTTATTTCCATGGGTGCGATTCCCCTCAAAATATCATGCATAGGGTCCAAAATCATTGCTTCTGGAAAATCAGCATGTGTTGGTGCTTTAAACAAAATACACTCTTTCTTCACACCAGAGGATTCCATAGCGAATTTTTTCCCTCTCGTTAGCAACTCTTCAACATTTTCAGCATGCATCTCCTTGGTACGTTTTTGTCCCAGCGCCAAAATGTTTTGGTGAAGTTCATGCCTCGTAATTAAGCATTGGGAACAAAAACGGTTAGCCGATGGAGGGGACAACCCTAACAGCTCATGAGCTGCTAAAGCATCAGCTGCGTGAGCTACAATCACAGCTCTCAACACATAGGGCTCACAAAAGACTTCAACCACAACACCTTCTTCTGATTCCAACAATTCCATTTCTGCAAAGAAAGGTGCAAGTAAGGCATCAACACCTTGGTCCCCAGGAAGGTCTTCTCTGTATGAATACGATGACAGATGGATAGCACGTAATCTTGCATTTTCCTCAGGAGGAAGGTTTTGCAGCAAGAAGGCATCGGTCACAATTTTGTGGATGCTTGTTTTAGAACCTTGTGCATTTACTACCTCACTGTCATCCATCCATTTCACAAGCCTGAGAGTGTGAGGGTACTTCTGAATCAACAGATTTCCCTTCCCTAACTCACCATCCAGATAAGACCTTAAGTGCCCATCAGTACTTGCTTTTTCATTGTGAATAAGATCAAAGAAAACTCTGTTGTTGAGAACAGCTGTCAGGGATTCAATCACAGATACATACTGGAAAAATGTGGGGAGCTGAATTGGGAGAACTAAACCAGTCTCTTTGTCAATCCTATCATCCCAACGATGGCCCAGTGGTATTGGTTTTGGCATGACAAGACCGTAGTTTTCGTGGAAGAAATGAAGTTGCTGGTCCATGGTTTTCAGCTTTGCAAAGGGATCGACAAAAGAAAACTTCACACACCTTTCAATCACATCATCCTTAACACCGTTTTCCTTCAGACTGGAAGCAACACACTCTACAGTAGCATTCACAACTTCACCCATAAGCTTACGCGTTTCTTCCATAACAAAAGATATTGCAACACCAGGGACGTTGCCATTCTGCCATAAATTTAAAACAAGAAGAGCAGCAGCTTTCTCAAGTTGAATACTAAAGGGATTCTGAAGGTCTTCATCTGCATTGTCATCATTGCAATCAGAATTGTTCAAATCATTATTTACACTTGCATTATCATCTTCATTAGAAAATTTAAGTAAATTAGGTGCACCATTATTTGAACCAGAATTATTAACTGTGTCATCAGAACTAATTGAATTTGAATGCGAAGAGGTGGAAGATGAAGACGTTGATGAACTGAACTCAGAACTCTCTGAGCGGGTCCCATCAGAGTAGCATGCATCTTCATGCTGCCTACGCAGATGCCGAATGAGTGAAGATTTTACTTCAAACACTTGCTCCGTCTCCCAGCAATCACCTTCCTTGCAGTAATAAGGCGCCACATGATCTTTGTCGATCAAGTGGGATTTAAACCCATCCAAACCACCACGAACGGGGCGTTTACAATGGCTACAGTACACCATCACTCCTACTCTCTAATAATAAAGTACTGGGGACAGAAGTGAAAACAAACTACTTGATAGTATTAAATTAAGACTTTTGAAGCTGAGTGTTGCATCTTGAGATAACATTGCAGAGATTTTAACTTTCTCAGGGAAAGCAGATACAAACCTTTAAACACATTGACGAGGCGCTCGTCCACACCACCTGCTTTGAGCTTCAGCACAAGTTCTTCGTTAGATAGCTTCAGGTAGGCCATCCTCAGGGACATTGAAAGAAACAAACAATCACAGGTTAGCAGAAATAATAACATGCACAGCACATATGTCTGACACATTTCCTGAGCATGATTGGGGAAAACTAAACTACCACCATACTGTCACTTGAAGCCTACACAAGAATTTGATTAATGCACTGGAAAAAACAGCACATGCACTGAATGCTAGGTCGCCCTGATAGAAAAATTAGAAGTAAACTAAAGAAAACCTAACCTTTACAAGACATAAACAACAGTTAGGGAGAGTGCATCACATTATTTCTTGCGACAACCACCACATATACAGTCTTGACACAGACAATTCATAACACATTAACAGACCCGTGACATTTCCAACGGCAAACATGGCAAGGAATTCATTGTTTTGGGACACTTTGCTGCAAGCGAACGAAACAGGGACGCGGGGGCGGGGGGGGGGGGGGCACGGGGGGGGAGGCTGGACCACTGAGGCCCACTCAGGAAAGGGGAAGGGGCGGAAGGGGAGAGGGAAAGCATGAAGGAGAGGGGAGGGGGACACTGCGGCGGCAAAACGGAGAAGGGCGCCGAGTCCGAGCAAAAGCAGCAAAACCCGGATTCAACAACAGAGCTTCCAAACCCACTATGAAAGCAACAAAACTCGAGCTGATTTGAATAAAATAATCTTTAATCAAACTGCAAAACGCAACTGGCTGATGTCGCTGTTAAGGACTGGAATGGACTGGAAAGTCAACCGTCCTGCCGATTTTAACACCCGGGCATCAAAAGCGAAAGAAGCGCAAGGCGCAATCACGGCCGTGTTCACCACTTCCTTGCTCTAAATTCAACAAGTTCACAAGACAAGACGGCTCTACTAAGCTCTCCGACTGCCCGCGCCAAACGCCCCGGGCGTCTGCGGGTCCGTCCAAACGTTATCAGTCGAATCTTGGTGCTGTGTTCGCGGTACTACCGATTTAACACCCGAGTCGTCGAAAGCGAAAGAACACGATCACGGCCAAGTTCACCACTTACCTGCACCAAAGTCCTTACGATATCAAAGACCAAGACCATCAAAGATATGCAAAGACGCCTCTCCTGCTCCACAACTAACGGCCAACCGACAAGCGTCGCTGCGTCTGCGAGCCCGTTCCGTTTGGGCGTCAACAGTCGAATCTTCGTGCCTTCAAAACCATACACTGGTACCAACCTTTGATAATTTCTCACAAGTAACGCCCACAAAAGTTGAAAGCGAATACGTAAGTTAACCAATTCAAAGTTAAGACGCAATTCTTTACGTAATGTTAACGTCCTTTTGTTGCCCCGATGCAGTAACTTCGATTTTGCAGTGGTACAGTTGTCTTCACTTATTCACGCGTCAACCAATCAGATTGTGAGGTTTCAAAGTCCGCTAGAGGGCAGCACCGTAGTTAGCAAATCCGGTAGGTTTGAACTTGAACTTGAGCGCGTAAGGGGTGGTAAGGGGCCCATGTGGCCGCTTTAACGGGGGTGAAAACGTTAGGATAGCCACACCACGCGGTGGGGAGGGGGGGGGGGCAAACACTGGCACTTTTCATACCACGTATTTCACAGCCCCCCAATGTGGAGATGGTGGAGATGTCGTCCGTGCAGGGCGCCCTCGAGTTGCTAGGGTAGGCCAGCCCGCAGGGCACGCGCGCACGCACAGTTCGCTGTTGCCGACTCACCAGGCGCCATCCGGCAAAAGGAGGCGGCCATTGCCGGCTCCGAGCGCTGCTTGATTTTAATCCGTTGGAATCGGGAAAATGGATGTGCATCGAGGGAAATCGAATTGAAAATAGCATTCTGTGGACAAGTCTGTTGTGTTTAGACTGGTGTAGACCCCGCGTTCGTTTTCTTCCGTCGAGTTTTCGACCAGCTATAGTCAACAAGTCACCGTGTCACGATTCGTTTCTGGCCCGGTTCCGGCCAAAGACGGAGCCAGCCCAGCCCGCCCAGGCTCGTTGCTGACGCCTGGTTTGGTCAATTTGCAGGGCCGTGGATGGGCGATTTACAGCTGTAACTACAGATGCTATTAACCGTCTGTAGTTGCAGATGATTTCGTCTGTATATAAGGAGGATATAACAAACCTGTGGGCTTACGTATACTACAGATGGATTGGCTCTGTATTACAGACGATTAATCTGTAATTACAGAGGTTCAAAGTCGTCTGTACGATACAATGGTGGTTCATCTGTAAGCTCCTTAGAGTGTAGGACTCTGGTGCCGGTCTACAGATGGGTCCGTACTGCTGAGTGAGTATTATTTTTTCTCTGTGTGTGTGTGCCCGTGTGTGCATGTTGTAAGGAAGACAAAAAGGTGGGGGGGGGGGGGGGGGGGGGCTTAAGGCATTCTCCCGTACCTTCGTGATTCGCCTACTGGGAATCGAAGCACACATTTACAGCCGCCTTGCGCGTCACAGCAAGGTTGGCAGATTAGGGCGGGGGCTGCAAGAGGTCTGCGTCCCCGTGTGTGTGTGTGTGTGTGTGTGTGTGTGTGGCCGCCGCCCGCTGCCGCGCCGGGGTCCGAGCGTGCACACCAAGTAGCTGGTATTTGAACCCGCGGCTCGGGGCCATGGTGAGTGTCCGGGGTGAGCAGCCACAGAGGCCTAGTGCAGGGTAGTGCAATGAGGTGCAGTGTGTGTCGAGTAGTGATATGGTGATTTGCGAGGTGGGAGTGCGGGGTCAGTGCGGCGTCCCACCGGGGAGGCTGCAGCGTTGTCGGCTCAGCAGCGGGCAGGGCTGGCCGTGGCCTGCACCAGCCGCCCCGAGGCGAGGGCGGCATGTGGCCCTGGCATCCACGCAACGTTGCCACCTCCCGAACCCCGAACCCCAGGACAGGAATGCAGGGACTGCCGTGCGGTCGCGCACGGACCCTGGTTCCCTGGCAGTGCAACGTTGTCGGTTCAGCATACTCCGGCCGCCTCCACGTCTTGCCATCCTTGTCCTTGTCCGAGGTAGCCAAGGACCCGTCGCCTACACATTCTCTCCCGGCGACAGAAAAAATAGCGCACATGTCCCCAGTTTTGAGGAAGGTGGAGGGGGGGGGGGGGGAGCGCCAGGGCCAGTAGCTGGCCCACGCAGCAAATGCTCGATTTCTCATACTTCTCCACCACACCCGGCGCAGAGCGGGCCGGGAAAAAGGGCATGAGGCCGCCACTGGGGCTGCTGCACTAAAGTCTGGGTACGGCCCTGCCCGACTCAATGCTACGTGCCGTCCTGGCGGGGGCTGCCGGGGCAGCCGCGGGCTGGGGTTGCGGCGAGCACGGCAACGTTGTCGCATTCCTCCCGTCGCAACGCTGCACCTAGGCCGTGCCCGGGGCTGGCGGCCGGAGCCAAGGGGGCGCGGGGGCCGCGGGGGGGGGGGGGGGGAAGCGGAGCTGCCGTGGCCTGCTGGGCTCTGTCGCAGGCGCGGGCTGGCGGGATGTCTGTGCGACATCAGCATATGGTCCCGGCCGGGCGCGCGGGGTGTGTTTTCCCGCCGTGGCCGCCCATGAACACAGCACGGCTGGGGCTGGCGGCCGGAGCCGAGGGGGCGCGGGGCCCGCGGGGGCGGGAGGGGGGCGGGCTGGCTGGGGTGGCGAAGCGGAGCATGCCGGGCTCCGGAAGGGGGGGGGGGGGGCGAAGCCAGACCAAGCGCAGGCTTTTCGTGGTAGAGGTTTTCGGGAAGGCCGAGGGGGGAGTAAGTACCAGGGAAGGTACAAGCAGGGGGGGGGGGGGGGGGGACTAGGGCCTACGCAGGGGGCGGGGAAGACTCGGTGGTGCGGTGTCCGATTTGATCGCGGCTGAAGTTCGGTACCAAAAGAGCCATCTTGCAAGCTTTCTGGTCGGTTCGCAATCACAAAACCCGAGTGCGAACGCTTTCGACTGCGAGAAATCAAAAGCATTTAAGAGGCTCTGTTTGTTTTTGGAAACTGACGGAGGCGTCCAGCATGCACTAGACGACCTGATGAATAAACAGACAATTTTCGGAAAGCGCCGAGGTTTACAATGAAAAACACACGCGCAACCTCCTGCAAAAGAGGTTTTGGCCAGGCCGTTATCATTTCATCTAGGCAAGGGGTGAAACGATGTGTGGTGACTTTCCAGCCCGCAGCTTTTCGTATCTTGTCTGGATCCTTCTAAGAAAAGAGATGCAAA
This sequence comes from Odontothrips loti, assembly GCA_038380765.1. NCBI lineage: Eukaryota > Metazoa > Arthropoda > Insecta > Thysanoptera > Thripidae > Odontothrips > Odontothrips loti. The sequence goes on from CM076253.1 coordinate 3,190,152, forward strand.
AACCTGGAAGATGAACGGAAGAGGTTTTTAGCTGCTGCAGCAGAGCTGAGCTGTATTCCTAAGGGACTGACCGGAATATGATTCTGCAATGGGTTTTGAACAGGGACGCACAAGGTTAAACCCGTTCCGCAAATTCTAACGTTCGACTTTAGAGATTTCCCTTCGCCCTGCATGAGCTTCCCTAGGCATCTGTTCGGCCCGGTTCGGCCAGGCCGGCCGCGTGCGAGAGCAGCGAGCAGCGGGTCCTTGTCGCACTCACAGCCGCCCGGCCTGCGGGAGCGAGGGAGACCGCTCTCCCCGGACGCTGCCTCGGCACGGCGGTGGTGGGGGGACCAGTGGAGCCTGTGCCGCGGAGCAACGCGGAGAGCTGCAGCGCTCGGGTTCAAACCGAGTACCTCGGTCACCGTAGGTCTGATCGAAAAAGCGAGAGTACCGTCATGGAGCTGCAGAATCGCTGCACAAGGTTTGCTTCGAGTGAAAAAAGACGATCGGGCCTCATTTACGAGCAGCGATGTAAAGAATCAAATTTTAACTTTTGGCAGTTTGCCGGAATTCTTTCGGACGCGTTTTTGGCATGAAATACCAGTCGGGCATCAAAGTGATCAGTGAAGGGGACATGCGGGAGAGTGTGAGGAACGTCTGGGACCAAGAACGGCGATTCTAGCTGCAACCGTTCACCCGCTAGAGCGGGGGGGGGGTCGGCGGGGGGTGGTAAAGGCTATGACACCTATGCCAAAGCCTATGACTTCAGAGAGAGAGAGGGTAGAGAGGGAGAGCTGCTTCTGCTCGCGGTAGTGTGGAGGCGTGACGGCATAGCCTGATGGCCTGGGGGCGCGGCGCGACGCGGGGCGGCGGGGGACCGCTCAGGCGAAGGTCCCCAACTTCCTCTAGATTGACAGAGTTCCGAAAGTGGCAGGGGCCATGGGCCATGGGTAGCAAAGCCGCCGTGCCCCTCCGGTTAGCAGGGGCACGGCAACGTTGCATCCTTACGGGCCCGGGCTGGCGACCGGACCTGGGACCGGGCGATGGGGGGAGGGGGGGGGGGGGGTAGGTTCTCCGCGGACAAGTTGAGACTTGCACAGGGCTGCAAAGGACTGTCCTGGCGGAAGGGGGAGTAGGTGGCGCTGGTGCCCGGCCGCTACCCCCTGCCCAGAGCGCTCCGCTGCCGTGGGGCGGCCGGCGGGAAAGAAGTGGATAGAGGGGTGGGGGTTGGTGCAGCTGGTGGGAGGGGGTAGGCTGCCGGCGGCAGCAGGTCCTCAGCCCCACACTCGCGTCTCACTTTGTGCAAGGAGGCGGAGGAGAGCACTTGTCTTGACAACGTTCACCCCCCTTAGCGCTTTCTCTTTGTGTCGTGTTGTGTTCAGGTACCCGGTTGTTCAAAGCCATTCCCCTTCTCGGCAATCAAGTTTTGCAGCAATGAGTTCGACGTCAGAATCACCTGTGGCTGCAGCTGGCAGCAGCAACAGCGATTCTAGGAAGAGGAAGACCACGAGCCTGCTTGGTGGCGGAATGTGAGTACACTGTGTTTGTGTGTGTGTGTGTGTGTGTGCAGATGCAGTGGCCCGTCCCTGCCGCGCCACGAGCACGGGTACCCGCGCGCGGGTGTGTGTGTGTGTGTGTGTGTGTGTGTGTTTGTGTGCAGATGCAGTGGCCCGTCCCTGCCGCGCCACGAGCACGGGTACCCGCGCGCGCGCGGTTGTGTGCGGTTGTGTGTGTGTGTGTGTGTGTGTGTGTGTGTGTGCAGATGTAGTGGCCCGTCCCTGCCGCGGCATGAGCACTGGTGTGTGTCTGTGGGGGGGGGGGGGGTGCGTGCGTGCGTGTGCACCGGTTCCCAGGGCCCAGGACGTGGCTGCTGTGTGGGCGCCCCTGACCGCCCCTTGTCTTGTCTTGTAGTACCATAGGCCCCTTGGACCCTTCGGTGAAGCCTGTACACGTCTCTGCCCCTGTCCATACTGTTCTTAAGGCTGAACCCCGAGCCTCAACTCTGAGCACGAGGGCCGCGCAGGTCCTCTCCGGAGGCCGGGTCTAGCCGGGCCTGGCTGGGCCTCCCAGTACCTGAATGGCACTGTGCCGCGCGGAGACCATGGACATATTTATTGCACCCCCACCCTGCAGACAGTGCAGCCTGCCTCATCGCAGCTCTGCCGGAGCTAGCTGGGAGTCTCGAGCGGCCGTGGGCCGTCTCCTGCCCTGCTTTTGCCCGCTTCCGCCGTTCAAAAGACGCGTTCTAGTGGTGCTAGAAACTTCATTCAAACGGCAAACCCTGCTGAAAGTAGAGCGATAAGGCGTTTAGAGCAGTCTCTTTTAGTGTCGGCTGTGAATTTGAAAAGTTAGTGATTTTGACTGAGCCCTCGGCAAAGAGTCCCGTTAGGGTCGCTGCCTCACAGCTCGCCCTGTTGTGTGCCAACAAAAGCATTGTGTCGTTTGCGAGGCACAGACTAGCCAAGTGGGAGAGAGATGGAGCGCCCGATTGATTGCTGGAGTGCAAGAGAGATGGAGAAGCCCATATTCGAGCATCTATCTCGCACCCGCACAGACGCAGTACAACCGGGAACGTCTCGTTGTTTTAGAAAATGTGGTCCAAAAAGACCAAGTTTGAGACCAACGTCTGAACTCGCGCCTCCTTCGAGTGGAGTGAAGTCATTTTAGAATTAGATTTCGAAGTAGATTTTGCGAGTGATCTGGATGGTCCGGAATCAACTACTGGCTGCAGAGATTGATTTTTAGTGATTGGTACCCATTGATACTCACTGCCCGAGAAGGCCCTTCCATTACACCTCGGTCGCGGCATGCCCGTGGCAGTCGCGAAACGTCACACCCGCCTCCACTGTTTACATGCGGCGCGTGCTCGCATAGTAAGCCTGTATCATGGGGTCTAGCTCGGCGAGATATGACAGTCTGTACTGGTCATTGTGGAGCCTAATCCCCCAGCCCAGACAGGGCAGGGACACAGGGCCCGGGCCCGGACTACCTGACCTGCTCCCTCACACCCGACGACGAAGAGAGAGAAGCGCTGATCGTCTGTCTCTCTCTCCTGTTGAAGGAAGCCTGAAAACATGGGTCCAGGAAAACATAAGTTTCTAGAAATCTATTTGCCGCACGCTTGTTCCCGAGTGGTTTTTAGAAAGATGAAATTAAAGGCTGTCCACTGACATAAATCTGAGTTCGGTGTCTGCTCTCTGTGCCCCCCTTATATAGCTTTGCTTTTCCTGCTTTTTCAAGGCGTTCCAGGCGCTTTCCTGGAACTGAAAATCGCGTAAAAAATATGTCAGTGGACAGCTAGAGTACGTGAACATGGGTCTGCAAAGTGCCAAGGTTCTCTGAGCTTTGGTTCTCGAGAAACTTATGCTCAAAGTATGCAAAAAACCGAAGTTTGGGGCGTCGCGACGCCGAAACTAGGCGTCGCAGGGCGGTAAGACTTTGGGTGATGAAGAAGACCGTACTCAACTATGGATAGTGAAATTTTCATTTTTTCGGGGGTTCAGCCTTAAAGAGAGCCCCTGCGAATTGGGGGTAGGCAGCTCGCACGCCTGGGTGGAGTTTCGGCTGCATAAGCCCAGGGGGCGCACCTGGCGCGGGCCCGGCGGGTGCGTCATTACGGGGTGAGAGGGGTGGGTGATGCGCCCTGCCCGTCCCTGCCGCGGCACGAGCACGGGTACCCGCGCGCGGGTGTGTGTATGTGTGTGTGTGTGTGTGTGTGTGTGTGTGTGTGTGTGTTTGTGTGTGTGTGTGTGTGTGTGTGTGCAGATGCAGTGACCCGTCCCTGCCGCGCCACGAGCACGGGTACCCGCGCGCGGGTGTGTGTGTGTATGTGTGTGTGTGTTTGTGTGTGTGTGTGTGCAGATGCAGTGGCCCGTCCCTGCCGCGCCACGAGCACGGGTACCCGCGCGCGCGCGGTTGTGTGTGTGTGTGTGTGTGTGTGTGCAGATGCAGTGACCCGTCCCTGCCGCGGCATGAGCACTGGTGTGTGTGTGTGTGTGGGGGGGGGGGGGGGGGGTGCGTACGTGCGTGTGCACCGGTTCCCAGGGCCCAGGCCGTGGCTGCTGTGTGGGCGCCCCTGACCGCCCCTGCCCCTGCCCCGGCACGGACACGGACACGGGAAGCGTACTGTCGGCGGCATAAGCGCGCTGGGGCCCCTGGAACCGCATCTCTCCTGTATGCTCGACATTAACACACTGTGGTGATTTGCAGGCCCGCCAAGTTGCTGGGAACTGGAAGGCGACCGATGGAGCAGCTGCGGAGTCAGCCATTGCACTCTGTGGCAACGACTCTCCCTGGGAAGGGGAAGTCGGGCGTGCATCAGCGTGCGCGGCAGAACGGTGGGGCACCGCTGGTGACGCCCTCTCGCACCATACCAATCCGCACGTGCATCGAGTAAGTGCAGACTGCACATGGCCGGAGACTTAATGTGTTAATTTTTTTCTTATTTCTATTTGTCCTACTGGTGTGTAACTTGTGGTACCGCTCTTCTGATTGTATGCTGTTTGACTTTGTACCTTTGCTCTGAAGGACCAAAGAGGCCCGTTATCGGCGACGCAGGCGTGAACTTCGTGAAGCTCGTCTATCAACAATCATATGTGGCCTGGATGAACCCATACACGAACCCATGCAGCGAATACCTTCTCCACCACTTTGGGTGCCAGTAGCTGTGACACACGCAGCCAAGAAAGGAGTGGCTGTGGTGCAGGACTGTGGTGATAGGAGTTGGGAGCTGTTTTATTCCTTAGCTACCATACCGTAAAGGCGCGAAGGGTCAGTATGTAAAAAGGACAAAAAGAGCTAGAACAACTCCTAAACGGTAAGAGATACAGCAAAATGGACGAAATTTGTGCCCTACGGGTGTTAATTCGGGGTGTTTTACTATGAAAATATAATTTTGTTCAAATTTTGACCTTTTTTAAAGTTCAGGGGGACCAATTGGGTCCAAATTTCAGAAGCACTTCTGCACGGTTAAAAATCATCCGATTCAGCCGAATTTTTTGAGGGGTGGTTTTTAGGGTAGTGGAACAACTTAAGATAGCAGGAAACGCGATTTTCAGAACCAAACAAGTTATTTTGGGTCATTATGAGCTTGCGGGGGCTGCAGCATGTGTTTCAGTTTTTTGGCAAATTCTATCTTTACTTTGACACACATTTCGTGACCCTAGGAGAAATTCCATTCTTGAGCGCAAAGAATAGACCTTCATCTACACAACAAACCAGGTTGGAACAAAAAAAGGTGATTTTAACCCCCATTTTGACCAATTGAACAGCGGTCGTGTACTATTTGAACGAGGTCAAACTTCAACCCTTTCCCCACGGCATCTGTGGGGCTTAATTGATTGCCTCTGCGGCTCAAATCCTTCCTTACAACCTGCACAACTATTTAGAAAAAAATGCGCATGTTGTGTGTCGGCGTAGCTAGCCGTGGATGGAAAGGGGTGCGGGCGTGAGTGAGACAACACGATGTGCCGGCAGCGCTGGTTTATTGGGGACTGAAGAGCCAGTGACAAGTACAAGAGCGACATTGAGGCGCGCGCCATCTGGCGGAGGAACCGGGAACTAGGTTCAAACCAAGGCGGATACAACACCCCTCCCCCCTAAGAAAAACTACACTTTATACAAAAAGAAACTATAAAGGTAGAATACAGGGGAAACATAGCAACTGCGAGAACACGATGGGGTACAGAGTACACAATAGTTTTTTTTTTTTTTTTTTTTTTACAAGAGAAACAAACTACATGGTTACATCGCGTTGCAGGGGCAACAAGAATGTGCCGACAAAAAAAAACCTTTTTTTCTTTTTTCTACACAAAACCAAAACGATCTGGTGGCCGACTGTCTCGGCCGGCCCTGGTGCGCACAACTTGCGGGTCAGGAGGGGATCCTCCCTGCTGTCCTGGGGCGCGCGCGGCCTCGTCGGGGTCCAGGGAGCGACGGCCTCTGCCGCGCCCAAGGGGTGGCCTAGCCGCCGGGGGCTCGTGGAGCAGGCCGGCCCGGACTAGCACCTCGTCGAGACGCCGGGCCATGTCCTGGCGCAGCCGCTCGCCGTCGATGACCTCGACGACGGGGGGTTCGCGGCCGGGGCGCTGGGGGGAGATGGGCGGGGGTAGCATTGCCTGCTCTTCGTCGTCCATGTGCAGAGGGTTGGGGTCGGCACACCACGGCAGCGGCCCGGGCGGGCGCTCCTCCCCGTGATCGACCATGGGCTCGTCGTCGGGGTCCTTCCAGAGTCCTAGGCGTGGCGGGTGCCAGCCGTCGTCGGCGTTCTCCCCGGGTCCCTGGTGCGGTGGGCGCTGCACGGCGGGAGCAACCCGCTGTGGCTCCTCCCTGGCGACGCGAGGCCGCATGTAGTTGACGGCGACAGCATGCATGACTTCGCCGTTGTCCAACACGACGGTGCAGACGGCGGCCCCGCAGCATTCCCGGACGCGACCTGGGAACCAGTCGTACCTTTCCTTAGAGCGAAACTTGAGGGCCCACACAGGCTGACCAACCTTGAAGGGGTTCACTCGAGCAGGAGGATCCTGGTGCATGGCGTCCCTGGGGTGGAGTAGGGTCAGGTGGGAACGGAAGTCGCGGCCCAGGCAGAGCATGGCCGGAGAGCGCCCCGTGGTCCTCGACGGCCTGGTCCGCATGGCCCACAGCACTCTGGCGACGCGGGCATGGATGTCCGTCTCCGCGCCGAACTTGACCATGAGGGCCTTGAAGGTCTGCACGGTGCGTTCCGCCAGGCCATTGGATGCCGGGTGCCAGGGTGGGGAGAACAAGTGCCTGACGCCGTTCTTGGCCAGGAAGTGCCGGAAGATCTCCGACACGAAGCTTCCGCCGTTGTCCGTCACAATGAGCTTGGGCAGCCCCAGATCTGCAAAGATGTAGCGCATGTGAGTGACTAGGGTCTTAGCGGACAAGTCTGTCACCACCTTTACGACGGGCCACTTGGAGTAGTCGTCGATGGCGATGAGGAAGTAGTGACCCATGAACGGCCCGGCGTAATCTAGATGCACGCGCTCCCACGGCGCTTCCGCCTTGGGCCAGGATCTGTAGGTCCTTGGTGGGCGATGTGCCGCTTCTTGGCAGGCGGTGCAGCGCCTGACTGTGTCCTCGACGTCCTTGTCAACGCCCGGCCACCAGGCGACGGCGCGTGCAATCGCCTTGCTGCAGGAAATGCCAGGGTGAGTGGAGTGGATAAGCTCAAGTACCTTGGGGCGAAGCGTCTGCGGGACGACAAGACGGTCGCCGCGCAGGAGGCAGTCGTGAAGGATGCTGAGGCTGTCCTTCTGCGCGAGGTAGGGCCGCGCTTCCGGAGGGACCTCCTGGGGCCAGCCGTGCACGGTCCAGCGGTACACCTGGCTGAGCAGCGGGTCCTGCTGTGTCGCGGCGGCTATCACGGCTGCCGAGATGTGCTGGGGGTCCTTGACGTCCAACAGAAGCACACCAGCAGGATCTGGATACAAGGGCAGCTGACTGGCCTCCGCCGGGTTGTGGCTCAGGAAACCTGCGACAAGGTGTACATGAGCATGCGCCTGAGGCTGCGGAGGGCCCCGGAGAGGAAGGCGGCTGAGGAAATCGGCGTTGCCGATCGATGACCCCGGGTGGTACTCGATGGAGTAGTCCATTGCGCCGAGGATGAGGACCCAGCGCAGCATCCTGGGAGAGAGAGTGTCCGGAATGCGCGCGTTGGGCTTGAAGACTCCAAGGAGCGGCCGGTGGTCCGTGACGATGCGGAAGAATCGCCCCCGCAGATACTGGCCGAACTTCTTGACCCCGAACATGACCGCGAGGGCCTCTCGATCAAACTGGGCGTACCTGCGCTCGGTGGGGGTGAGGGTCCTGGACGCGAAGGCAACAGGACGCTCCTCGGACGTACCGGTGGCCTCGTCGACGTAGGTGTGCGAGAGGACCGCGCCGACACCCACGGGGCTCGCGTCGACGGTGACGGTGACTGGGCGGTCAAGAGTGTAGTGAACCAAAACTTGGTCACTGGTGATCCTCTTCTTGACCTCCTGTAGGGCGGCGTCATGGTCCTTGTTCCATCTCCACTGCGCGCCATGCTCCAGGAGGCGGTGGAGGGGCTCCAGGACGTGCGCCTGCCCCTGGAAGAAACGCCCATAGAATGTGATCAGCCCCAGTATGGAGAGTAGCTCACCCTTGCCGGCCGGCACCGGAGCCTTCTTGATGGCGAGGACCTTGTCCTCGAGCGGCTGCAGGCCGCGGGGAGTGATCTTGAAGCCCAGGACGTTGAGCTCCGTCGCAGCCCAGGTGCATTTGTTGGCGTTGACTTTGAGTCCAGCGTCGCTGAGTGCCTGCAGTACCTGGCAGAGGCTGTTCTTGTACTCCGACAAGTTGTCCGCCTTGATGTACACGTTGTCCTGGTAGGCCACGACTCCCTTGAATCTGGACACAATACTGTCAATTATGCGCTGGAACACAGCGGAGGCCACCTTGACTCCAAAGGGGACGCGCGTGACTCTGTACAAGCCCTTGATGGTGTTGACTGCGAGAAGCCTGGACGTGTCCTCGTCAACAGGGATCTGGGTGTACGCGTCCTCGAGGTCGATTTCTCCGAAGATTTGGCCGCCAGCCAGCTTGCTGAGGACCTCGTCCACGGTGGGCGTGCGGTAGGTGTCCGGAGAGAGGAAAGGGTTTACAGTACCTTTGTAGTCGGCACACAAGCGCAGCGACCCGTCCTTCTTGGACACCGGGACGATCGCAGAGGCCCACCGATAGTCCTGGTAGGGCACCCACACCCCGCGCACCACCTTCTTGTCGATGGCCTCCTCCATCTTGTTCATGAGAGGGAACGGCACCTGACGGCAGGGTTGGTAGCGGGGCTGCGCGTCGGCGGGGACGGCGATTCGTACGGGCGGCCCGGTGAAGCAGCCCGGGTGCGGCGAGGACACGGTGGGGTACTCCTTGACCATGCTGAAAATGTCATTGAAATCAGAGACAGCGTTGACTCCGGAGACACCGAGGCCGAGGGCGTCAAACCAGTCGCGCCCGAGAAGACTCGGCCCGTTGCCGCGGGAGACCAGCACGGGGAGCGATATGCGTCGGCCGCGGAAGCAGACCTCGGCGTCGAAGAGGCCCCGGAAGTCCAGGGGCAAGGGGTCCTCGTAGCGGTGGAGGTCGATATCTGGCGGGCGCAGCGCAGGACGCACTGGCAAGGAGTCGAACGTGTTCGACCCGATGATGGTGCGGCAGGAGCCCGAGTCGACCTGGAGCCACATGTCGGTCCCGTTCATGGCGAGCTGCAGCATGACCGGTGGCACCGTGCGCTTGGCCTGCGCGGCGCCGACCTGGAACAGGCCCTGGTGAGCATAAACAAGGTCAAACAGGTCCCGCGTCGTCGGCGCGTGCATGGCGGCGATGCGCGGGGGCTCCGGGGGAGCGGATGCACTTGCGGGGGGGGGAGGCACGGGGTTTAGTGCAGGCCCCGATAACCCGGGCTGGGCGGGGGTCTCCACGGAGGCGACGCCGCCGGCGGGCTTCTTCGCGTTGTTGCTGTTGTTGCCCTGCCTCCCATTCTTCGACCCGCCTCCCCCCTTACCTTGCTGCTGCTGGTGGCGCTTCCACTTTTTGCAGGCCTCCAGGACGTGCCGCTTGATCTTGCAGAAGGAACAGTAGAGCTTGTCCTTGTCAGCGGGGCAGTCTTTGGCGAGGTGGGCGCCGGCGCAGGCATAGCAAGAGAGCTGGCGGGCGCCGGCACTGGCCGGCCCGCCGATGCGGTAAACAGCGCCGCTGTCGGCCGGCCGCCGGACCGCCTCGGCCATGCGGCGCGTGGCCTCCGTGCGGACGGCCAATTCGAGGGCGGCGTCCATGTCCAGGCACTCGGCCTCGAACAACTTGTCTTGGAGCACCTTGTCTGCCAGGCCCGCGACGAACTGGTGTGTGCATAACAGCTCCTGGACCTCCTTGACGTCGATGCCGAGATGGGGGACGATGCGGGTCAACTCCTCCATGTACGCCGCCGCCGACTCACCGTGTTGTTGATGCCGGGAGATGAACTCGACGTAGCGGACGGTGTGGTTGGTCTTCGTCTTGAAGTTGTCCTTCAGGCTGGCCAAGATAGCCGAGTAGGATGCTGCCCCGAGCGGAATCGGCTCCAGCCACGTCTCGAGCCTGTCCAGGGTGCGGTCATCCAGCGCACCGAGGAGTAGGCCTCGCTTCTGTGCGTCCGGGATGTTGCCCTTGCCGTCGATGAGGATGGTCAGGCGTCGCAGGAAGCGGTCCCATTCTTCCGGCTTCTTGCTGTCGAACCGAAGCTCGTTCGACGCCATGGTGACCGGGCTGGCTTAATCCCACGATGTGACCGACGTGCTGCAGCCACGGCACGACGGAGTCCCCGTAAACCGGAGCACGCGCGTACCGAACTCACAAAAAAAAAATTTCACCTCGTCGCCAATGTTGTGTGTCGGCGTAGCTAGCCGTGGATGGAAAGGGGTGCGGGCGTGAGTGAGACAACACGATGTGCCGGCAGCGCTGGTTTATTGGGGACTGAAGAGCCAGTGACAAGAACAAGAGCGACATTGAGGAGCGCGCCATCTGGCGGAGGAACCGGGAACTAGGTTTAAACCAAGGCGGATACAACAATTTTGGCCTGGAGAAGAGGTTGGTGTGTCTGTTGGAGGGTGTGGCCCTGGTGCGCCCTAATGTTTTCAGGAATCTGCAGGGCAAGGTGTCACTTATGCTAAAACTTTGACGGAGCCTCCCCTTATAACTCAGGGAAGTCTTCTTTCTGGCCAATTTTGGCTAATGTCCGTGAACTGAGTGGTATCTGCGACAGTGTGTTTATGTGTGGTTGCTATTATGGGAAGGAGAAACCGCAGTTGCAACCTTACTTGCAGAGATTCATCACAGAGCTAAACAACATTCTTGGTACGGGCATTAGTGTCAATGGTTCATGCTTCTCTGTGGTGTTGAGCGGTATTGTGTGCGACACTGTAGCTCTGGCTCACATGAAGTGTACCCAGGGCCATGGCGGATTCCACGGCTGCCCCAGGTGCAGAGTTCATGGGAAGAAGGTGGACGGTGCTACCTGCTTCTTGAATGTAACTTCCCCAGCAAGAACAGATGCCCAGTTCAGGAACCAGAGCAGCCCTGCCCATCACAACGATGTCACACCACTTGTCAACATTATACCTAGGCTGGACATGGTGTTGGATTTCCCTGTGGATCCCATGCATGTGGTGTATTTGAGAGTGGTCAGGTCGATGCCCCGTAAGTGGAGAGCAGGCAGGAAGGAGTATGTGGAAGTAACAGCTGAAAACGGCAACACGCGGTGGGAGACGCCTCTGAATGAAAACGGCAATAAGGGGTGAAAGAGGAAACAGCCAGACCAATTGTCGGCTGAGAAGGTACTTGCCATTGACAAGTTGATCCAGGTGCTGAGTAAGCTGTGGCCTTCCGAGTTTCAGCGGAGGATGGGCATCATGTCTGATGCAGACCTTTGGAAGGCTATAGAAGCAAGAGCGTTCGCGGCATATGTAGCACCCCTCTTGAAACCGTACTTATCTAAAAAGTATTATAACCATTTCCTCCTCCTCCATTGTGCTATACGGCTGCTGTCTGCAGAGGGTGTCAGGGAGAGACCAGAAGACATCGCACTGGCCAAGGGGTTTTTGGTTCAGTTTGTGAAGGCGGGGCAGGTTTTGTTTGGTTTGGGATGGAAGGTGTTCACAGTGCACAGCCTACTTCATGTGGTTGATGATGTGTTGCGGTACGGACCACTGGAATCGTATGGAGCATGGCCATTTGAAAATTATCAGCGTAAGGTGCGGTCCATGGTGAAGGGGGCCAGGCTGCCACTGTCGCAGTTGCACTATGCAATGAGGGTACGTGACAACTTGCCTCCTCCAGAACCCCAACCTCATGTGCAGCTCGGGCCAGTGATGAAAGGGGGTGATAATCTTGGGATGGATGGCGTGTGCCACAAATTCAGCGCCGTGAATGCCTTTGATCGTAATGCCCTGCTGAGTGATGGTTCAAAATTATGTATCAAGAGCGTTGTGGACTGTGGTGGAGAGGATGTATTTGTGGCAGGTCACAAGTACGCACCAGGTGGTGATGTTTTCACTTATCCTATGCGTTCCAGCAGGGTGGGAGTTTCGTATGCAGGTCCCCTGAGCAGTAATCTGACTGTTGTAAGATTGAACATGCTTAAGAAGAAAGCATGTGTTTTCCCTGCTGGTACGAAAATGCTGCATGAGATGGGAGAAGAGAAGATTTCATGTATCTGTGTGTGTGTGTGTGTGTGTGTGTGTGTGTGTATGTGCGTGGGTGTCTGGGTGTGAGTGTTGTATTATTTTAATTAATAGTGATATTTTTAACAGGAAAATGGCCGCCGGCGACCTCCGCCACGGCGTACGAAGAAGGTGATGGTGGAAATGCGGCATGAGATGGGAGAAGAGAAGATTTAATGTATCTGTGTGTGTGTGTGTGTGTGTGTATGTGCGTGGGTGTCTGGGTGTGAGTGTTGTATTATTTTAATTAATAGTGATATTTTAACAGGAAAATGGCCGCCGGCGACCTCCGCCGCGGCCTGTAGGATTGCTAACAAAGATGGTTGTGTGTCTACAGGTCAAAGTTCGTGGTTGTGGAGTTCCTGGAGGAGGATGGGGGTGTCATGGAGGTGCCCTGGAACTGGGTGGAGTGTGAGGTGAAGGGGTCGGTCATAATTACTGTCGACCCCAATAACCCTAAACCCACCTACAAGGCAACGTACCAAGTGTGGCTGCCCAAGGCCACTGGACAGGGGACCGCTAAGGACCTGGCGCGGACGGCCGCGAATCCAGTCAAGCCAAAGGATGAGAGCGAGAAGACGGGCTGGCAGCAGTACATTGCGAAAATGCTGTCCAAGGAGTGTGGTAAGTGTATTGGAACTGCGTGGAACTATAGGGTACACAGTCTTGCTTCATCACTGATGTGTATCTCTTTCGCCATATAGTCGTGTTGAACGAGGCTGAGAGGCAGGCGAGGGAGGCCATCGAGCAGAAAGCGACGTCTTCGGAGGAATCTGTCGTGGAAGGGGGATCGCCACCACCGCGGGTATGTGCTGAACGCCTGTGGTATGAGTGGGGTAGGCCGGCCCGCACGACATGTGTGCATGAAGACACGGACGTTGCCTAACCAGCAGGCGCCGTCAACGCGGGCCATTTGAGCTGCAATATCGCACTGGAATATGATGTTTGTGTGTTGTAGGTTGTGCAGGAGACCGATGCCGAGGACGTGGTTGCCCTGCCCAGCCCGCGGACGACGTCGCCTCCGTTAGTTGATGAGTTCCACCACTCGCTCGTGGACCAGGTGGCCACAGAGGTGATGCAGCGAATGCAGCCGAAGCATGACGAGGTGATGCAGCGACTGGACGAGATCATGAATGGTAATTTACTATGCATTTGTTGCACATAGTGCTGATAAAATGTTGTGGTTTTTTAAAATCTATGCATGGTACTTATTTTCCTTTCTTTCTTTCCAGCATGGAAGGCAGGTCAAGGGGGAGATGCAGGTGGAATGGGGGAGATTATAGAGCGACTGAATGAGACACTGGCCAAACAGGCGCAGGCAGTGGCTGGAATGGTTGGCCAGGTGAGGACAGTGGCTGGGTCAGAGAAGACGGCACAGGAAGAGCTATCGAAGTTCTTGCGCGTCAGGTTGCCAGTCAACGACTCCGGCAATGTCCTGCGGCTGGAGGAGGCGCTGGTTGATGAGGATCAGCGGAAGGCTGTCGGATTTGCTGTGGGTACATACGGGTCACCCACATTAACCCTCCTGTGCGAGAAGGTGTGTGATCTTCTGCTGTCCCCAGTGCAGCAGCGCCGGATGAATGCCACGGGTTCGGCATTCACAGACAGGGAGAAAGAGCTGGGAATTCCTGAAATGGACCCGGATACAGACTTGCCAGCAACAAACAAACTCACGCTGAACGATTTCCCTTGTTTAATGCTAGTTTATTTAGCAGCACTGAAATGCAACAGGGTGCTGTGTGAAAAGAATCACACCATCAGGGAACTGGAGCAGGCACGCAATGTTGTGTTTAACAGAGCAGCGCAGAGGCACGAAGAGAAGGTCAGGGCAAGTGCCGGACAGCCCAAGAGGGACAGAAAAGTGGCTACAAGTAAAGTAGTGAGAAGGCCAGACCCCGCAGCATTGAAGAATTTGAGTTTTAATGAGCTGGATGATAGCCTTGATGGGGCAATGTGACTGTCCTCTGTGCTGCCTTGTTGAACTCTGCATTTGTGATATTTTTTTTGGTAAATTTTAGTTATCATTTCCTTTTTTTTTTACTTCACTTGTAGCTCCAGTTACCATTTTTCCATTGCTTTTTAATTTGTTTTGCTATTTCTGGTATTTTTTTTAACATTTGCACTTGTTGCAAGAGTTTCCATTTTTCCATTATTGACGTTTCAATCATAAATTCACTATGATATTGGATCTTCAGTCTGATGTTGCTGCGCATACCTGTTTAAAATTGTTACTTTATAATCCGACTTAGCTTTCCGTTTGTTCTGCAAGTATCCTAGATGTATATTTTGCTGTTTCTATATTCCATTTTTTACTGTAATTTTTGTATTCTTTATGATATAACATTGCACGAGCCTTTGCTTTTTCATGAATTTGCCATTTGCCCATTTCTATTTAAATTTGATTTAATATAAGAACTTCGTAATTGCTGCTCTTCCTGTGCGTCCTCTTGATTTTAGACAGTGTCTCATTCTGTGGTTTCAATTGCCCACCTCTGTTGATTGAGTATTTTGATGTTAGCTCTTGCTATCATTTTTAATGTAGTGTAATGACAATTTGATATTTATTGAAGTATTGTAAATGTGTAATTGTGAATGTGTACCTGCAGCAGTATTTGTTTGGTATTCATTACTAAATTGTGTATTAAATATCACAGCATGAGACTTCCGAATGATATTACCTAGGTCTTTTCCAACTTTTTGTATTCAAGTGAGATTTTGCAGTTGTGCAATTTATAGTATTTGTTTACTGCAGTTATCTGCTCTGTTCATTTTCTATTTTTAGCAGTTTTTATTTTTCCATTGCTTTTTAATTTGTTTTGCTATTTCTGGTATTTTTTTTTACTGTAATTTTTGTATCCTTTATGATATAACATTGCACGAGCCTTTGCTTTTTCATAAATTTGCCATTTCTATTTAAATTCTATTAAATACCTATGTGCATTTGCTGTGATTATTTCATTTGATTAAAAAGATATCACCTCCCCAATTGCTTGTATTGAATCTAAAATGAAAGAGACAAGAGTACACAGCTATACCCCACACCGACAGTGCCAATATTAACTGAAATCTGCGGGGTAATGGCAGACGAGCACACGGTTTTCGCCCTGACAGTGTATGGGATATCGACGCAATCGGAAAGCAATGAGTTGCAGTGACGTCAACACACGGACACAATAATTACAGACATCGGCGGAGTAATGACAGACGAGCACACGGTTTTCGCCCTGACAGTGTATGGGATATCGACGCAATCTGAAATCAATGAGTTGTACTGACGCAAACACACGGACCCAATAATGACAGAAATCTGCGGGGTAAGGGGAAACCAGTTTCAGGTATTGAATCGCAAGGATGAAAGAGCATGAATACCAAATGGGCGCCGTGAGGGACACGCCAGGATGGGCCGAGCCACTAACGGGCGGTTCGACTTGTCCGCGGACGTGCCATACGAGCGCAGCATCAGAGTGAGCGATGAATGGAGGTGTAGCACAGTTATTTGGTTATGCGGCAGTGCTCGGGGTGCAGGCAGCATCGATGCGTGCCATCTATGGACCGTTACCATGTGGTCCGCTGTGACCGCTGGTACGGTGATCCGGCAATACATTAGCGCGACGCTTCAACCCCAGAATTGAAACCACCTGTTAGCGTTTTCACACGGGGTTGAAGCGGGGCTAGTATAATCGTGAGCCGATTACGGTCCCCATGTTAACACTAGGAGTTGAAACGTTAACAGGTGGGGTTGGATGGCTCTTAAAATGGTGCTAACAATTTGCCGATCGGGCGTATGCACTATTGCGACGGCTGCAGTTTCCTGCTGCACTGTTACAATGGCTTCACGTTCTACGGACCTGGTGCATTCCCACACTGCCGACAGACACCGAATCCAGACGTATCGTGAAAGTGGAAACTTAACCTAACTATTCCTATCTTAACTATACTAACTGACTATCTCTATCCAAAAACCTCCCTCTTAATCCTCTGAACTAAACTAACATACAATGGCTTCGGCCATGGACTATGTCGCACGCTAAGTACAATGGCTTCAACGTAGAACTGTAGCACGTCTGGAACTATGGCGTCGAAACACAAAGGTTATCGTCGCACTTTAGAACTCAAACGGCATCAGAACCCAGATGCAGCACTGTTATACCCAACGGCCGCAAAGTCCGAAATCCGTAGCACTGTTGTACCTGACAACCCTTAACCTCTCTGGCCTTCCCTGAACCTCTTCGCCTATTCTAACCTCAACGTCAAAGCGACGCTGCGATACCGCTTCTCTTCGTCCACGACTAACCTTCCTCCCTTCCGAATTTAAACCGCTGCCACCAGTGTTAAGTAGAGGAGGCGGAATAAGGTAGTCGGGGAGTTTGGGTTTAGCTGTGTATTGACTCCAAGAGAGCGTCTCACAGAATGGCACTGCTCGGTGAGCGGTGCCTGCTTTTATAGGCCCAGAGAAGATGAAGGAGGAGTGAAAGGTGGTGGGGGTCTACCCGTATCAACAATGCGTCTAGCCGCTAGATGGCGGCACCTTATAATGCTAGTCTTGCTACTAGCCAACAGAGGGCGACACGGTATAAAGATGGTGTCTAGGAACGTAAACAAAGAAAAGGGTTATGTAGCCCATGGTATGAATAGGTGACTTTAATAAGTCTTCTCTACGTAACAGTACTGATGATAGTTTCAAATTATGAAGAGGAAGTATCGCAAATGTATTTAATATGTATTTTAGGGTGTAATTCGAAAAGTACCTCAAATATATCAGAAATATATGAGATAACTATGGTTATCAGACGCTCTAATTTATACCGAGAATATATTATTGCTACAAATTTAATTTTGTAATGTATATCCTTTGTATCTGAGATACGTCTAGAATATAAAAACATTATTGTCATAGAATACTGTAATTGTATAATGGATATATCGATGTCGTTATATCTATTTTGTATGCGCCAATATACCAAGGAATAGTTTGTTTTGCTATCCTGTTATATCCCTCAAGGGCCTTACAATAAGAAAATAAGTGTGCCCCACGAACCCCTACGTGGGGTTCGGTGTCTTGGACAAGATAAAACGGCGACAGTGACCCCCATGATGTTCGAAAAATCTGGGGAGAACTGATACAGCTGTGGAGACTCGAACCCTGTACCTTTGCCTTGGCAGTCGGTCTCGCTAACCACTGGGCCATCTGGCTATCTGCCAGCTAGTGACCAGAGATAGCGCTGCCGTGCTTCACTCCTTTGCTGGATTTTGGGACTTAAAAAATTTGACCTTTGCCTGCCTACATTGTATCTACCGGTGTCTGAGTGAACTCTTTAAATATATTGTTGAATAATAGTGCTGGGTATAAAGAAGATTTACCATTTTAAAATTTAACCAGTATATATTTAAATTATAGCAGGAATATAAAATTTATGATTTCTAAATACATGATAGGTATAACACAGGTATACTCGATACCAAAGTTTGCAACCAGAATATACTCTCGATATAAAGTGGGGCGTCTGGTAACCATAGACTCAGGAAGTATTAGAATTATATCCAAAATATACTTGTGATGTAACCAGTCGATTATATCCAACCCAATATATCCGTTCAGTATATTTTCAGTAGATCTTCCATACATTTCCTACAGCGGAGGAATTAAAAGTGAGACCGCACTCCGCACGCAACCCACTGTTATCAACCATCGACCAATGTACATTCCGAAAGTTTATGAAGAGACTGGAATTCAGCGCAAAATACTCGCAACACTGCCTTTTTTGTAACATTCATTGTGCGACTTCCCTTGACCGATAAATTTTTAAAAAAGTAGTATCGCCAATCAAGTTCCATCGAGATTTACTCATCACCAGGGCCCCGGGACGTAACGGACCGCAGCATTCTTTTTTATTTATTCCGTTACGTGGAACGTACCGCATAACGTGAATCAGTCCTTCATCAGTCCTTCGTAACGTAACGGGGGGTCGTTCCAATTAACGTTGGCCCGGTACATGTAACGCTTCTTCTGGAACAAGTAGAGTTGTACACACCCCCTTATTTTACGAAAATTTGAAATCAGAAAGGTTTCGTACGGAAAAATGACCCTTTTGGTGAGTTGATCGAGGCCCCGAAGTGACGTCATTTAGTGGTGCCGCGGAGGGGCGTAATTGCCCATCTGCACATTCCCTGCCCGACCTTTCTCATTTCGAAATTTTTTAAAATACGGGGGTGTCCATCCGACCAGTATCGTACAAAGTGGGGTAGTATTGTTTTGGATTTAATTATCATTTATTAATTTATTTTTGCCAACGACGACCATTGGGTGGTAGAATAGAGATCCCGTCGAAACGTTGGTCAAAGTTGTACACCACAATAATTGAACCTGGCTCGTGACATAGCTATGGCCGATATAGTCCTATATTACATCCGGACCTTCAATGGCCATCGTCGAAGAATCTCTTCAAGGGCGGGGCATGACCTCTCCTTCCATCCACCAATTAGACACGCAGCGGTATCCCTTGGCAAGATACACGCGTACTCTGAACCGGCCGTATGGCAGTATCGGTGTTCGAGGAAACTGTAAACTGAGAGGTTCTTTGTCGAGCACGTAGACACCCTGTACGAGAAACAGAACATATCATTAGGGGCAATCCAGTACGTCCGGGTCGAAGGAGGACGGGGGAGTGACGAAAACGGACAGTGCCGGGCGAGAGAGAGAGAGAGAGAGAGAGAGAGAGAGAGAGAGAGAGAGAGAGAGAGAGAGAGAGAGAGAGAGAGAGAGAGAGAGAGAGAGAGAGAGAGAGCGGGGGGAGAGGGGCAGCATTCTAGACCTCCTATTTTTAAATGCAAAAGAAGAGCGCAAGATGACTGGGGAACGGTTTATCAACCTTTTTTCTTTTAATTTCTAGTTGGCATCCATTCCTGTGATTGCTTATCAGTTTTGTTATCGTTTATTTAGAATATTATTACACATAACGGTTCAATCATGGTTTGTTGCATTTACATTGTCAAGGATGCAATTGAACCTGTTTTTCGGGAGGGGAACGGGGTACATGCACGTCGAAGCAGGACCAAGTACAACTACCAAGCGTTGCTTGCTACCGACAACCAGGCGCGCCGGGTGCACATGCGCAGGGGAGGGGGAGGGCGGGGCACCTCCCAACACAATCCCCTCACTTTAAAAAACAAGCTGGCCCGTCCCTTCCGTCATCCTCGGTGCCAGTTCCGCTGCGCTCCACCGGCACCTCGGATTGACAGGGGGACTTGGCCAGCTTGGCCTGCCGGCGGCGTTTGCGGGGGTCTTCGGCCCCCGCCTCAAGTCTCCCTAGAAGTGCCCGATAGCAGATGTATTTGTTACGATTAAAATCGTTAACCTGAGCCCGTCCCTGTGTGCGCCGCGATGGTAATAGTGTGCGCGCGGCGGCCAACCCTAACCTCAAAATACAAAAACAGACAAATTTTCATTTATCAAAAATGAGATACAAATCGAAAAATGTTGCCACCGCACGTGATTGTACGTTAAAAAAGTAGTTGATCCTCAAAATTTGAAGTTTTTCTATGAACGATAAGTCGGCGAACATACGTCCGCCCGAACGAACATGCGGCATCAGACTATAAGCCCGGCTCCTGCCGTTTCTAAAGAAACGTGTCGGGACGGGCTAAAAAGCAGGCAGCAGTAACAATTTAGTTCAAAACACGCAAAACAGAACGCACGGATGGGACGCGACATGCAAACCCCGGTGGTGGCGTGCGGGACGACTGGGAGGCTCAGGAGGACTAGGGGCACCATTCAAGTCCCTATTGGCGTGATGATCGCAACACAGATCCAGAGAGGAGAACCACGCCGCGCCGCGCAGGAAGTCTAGGGTTCCATCAATGCGTGGTAGCCGATACGCGTCCTTACACGTCACTTGGTTCAGGCGGCGGATATCGATCGCAAACCTCACCTTTCCGTCCTTCGTCCTAAGAACCAAAAGAGAGGCCAAGGGTGATGGGATGGCCGTATCACACGCTGTTCAATCATGTCATTGATGCACTTCTCTGTTTGTTCTTGCTCGTGGAAGTCAAGTCGCCGCGGCGCCTTCTTGATGGGGGCGGCATTGCCGGTGTCGACGCTGCGCTCGGCCAAACGGCAATGTCGACGAGGACCTCGTAGCACTCCGAGCTGCGTGACGCAGCTGGAGCCGGGCAGTACAGCCGCTGACTAAGAACGCGTTCACGATACCTGGCGCATACCTGACGATAGTGCTGGTGAGCGACGGGGCATGTGATGACTCCCGCAACGTCTATAGATGGCCTCCTGAAGGATTCGAGCGTATTTTGGCGTTATTCGCGTCCCTCTCCATGTTCATGCGGCGGTGGCCAGACCGAGACCTAGACCGGTGGTGGCGCTGGGCACGCCGGTGGGTGTGTTGAGGGCTGTCCATGGCGGCGGCCAGGCCGTCTGTGGGTCGCGGCGGAAGGTCGACACATGTCATACATCGATCGGCCTTCGCCGAAGACGTAGAAGGGGCTGGGGTCCCCAGCCTGGGGATGCAGCTGTGTCGCCCGAGGGGGTTTTCACTTGCGTAATACTCTGTACACCTGATCAAGGTATTACGCGTAATGTAATACCGAAAAATAACAAAATATGCTCTAAAACGGTAAAATTTTGTGTGCAATACATCTTTAATACCAGTGTAATACCGGCGTAATGCCGCGTAATACACGTATTATGTAATACTCTGTACACGAAAACCTGAGTGAAAACCCCCTCGGTGTCGCCTTAGTCTGAAATTCAGACCTGGGCAGTCAGCAGCCTCCTGGGCCGGTAGCCGGACTCGGTTAACACTTCGCTCCATCAACTCAACCGACTCGATTTGCAGGGCAGCGGCAAGAGCGTCTGGGACGGGTGGACTTGCTTGCGCAGATCGGGGTCTGAGTTGCCCTTCAGGAAGTACTCCAGCACGGTGGACTGCAGGGTCTCCTCTGGCCAGGTGGGGTGCGCCAGCCGCCCTAGGCGGACGACGCCGGCTGCGTAGTCGGCGAGGGCCTCACCAGCCTTCTGCGCGCGCGCCTTGAACTGGGTCTCGATGGCGGCAGAGTTGCACGCCGCGCCGTAGTGCTCCGACAGACGGCCCGAGAGGAAGCGCAGTAGCCTGCGCCCGCGCTGCTCCGGGGACCACCCGTACTCCTAGGCCGCGTCGACGAACCGGCGATCAAAGACGACCCAGGACGTGGAGCCGTTGAAAACTGGCAGGTGGATCTGCGGTGCGGGGGCGGGAGGCCGCTGCAGATTCAGAGTCGACAACTGCTCCACCCACCAGCTGGCCCTGTCGCTCCCCAAGGGTTACGGACACGGCGGCCAACCGCGCTATGGCCGCCTCCAGAGGGCGCTGGGAACGCTCGCGTTCGCGGCGACGATCGCCTATGGTCGCTACTGCGTCGACGATTCTTTTCTTCTCCTTTTCCCTTCCGACACCAAAAAACAAGGATCAAGCTAAGGAACAGGCAAGGCGAAGCAGGACCAAGTAAAAAAAAATTCCAGCGCTTACAGCACTGAGTCGCCCTCGTTAACTGAACGATGTGTGTTGATAATAAATTGTTAATCACAACTTGGAAATTTAAGTTTAGAAAATAATTAAAAAGGAAAACCGGAAACTTCTGACATTCGAACCGGCGACCCGCCGCACGGTGAACCGCTCTATTAGATCGCGCGACCAAACCGACATTGTTACTTGACTTCGCGTGGCGGACCATCACAAGCCACGGCCGCGTTGCGAGGCACCAACCGAAGCGCAGAGCAATGCAAATATGGAGCCAAGTTGGCGACAACAGGCCTCCTCATTGTACAAGGGACTATTCTAAAATAAATCGCATTTGATGTGATCACATGCCTTATTGTGGACTGCAGTGGATTGGTTACGTCTGCTTTTGGCAAATGAACTGAAATTCTTTTTCAAAGTATATTGGACAATTGTTTTAGATTCTCCGCCTACTCCGTCTACTCCGTGCGATGCCAATATGTCATTTGGAAACAATACGCAGCAATGCTGAGATGATTTAGATTGTGTTAGTTAATTTCCAGTTTGTTACCAAAGGTTCAATTCCATCGTATGATATAGAAGATGTAAAGTATAATAAAGGAACAACAATGTGATGAATGTGATCACATGCCCAATTGTGGACTAGGGTGCGTCGATATGGACGACTTTTCGATTTCGACTTTTGGATAGCACTCAAAAATTTCGTTTTTTTATGCTGATTTCAGAAATGACCTCGATTTTCCGATAGGACGACTCCTTCATGACCCTACCGGACGTGTTATGTGAAAAAGCGGAGTTTTCGTACTTTTTAATGTTTTTGGGCCCCGCGTTCCATTTTGAGATGTCGGGGCGGGTGTTGCTCGGTCGGATGGTCATCACTAACACTAAATACAATGTTTTAAGTATGGCCAGGCTAACAGACGCCCCATATGTGCGCCGTAGACCGCAATTTTTCTGTTATTTTGGTTAAAATTTTACGAGTTTTTGTGTTTTTTTCAGCTTTTTGCGTGGTTTTCGACAGCCTAGGTGGTCTGGTTAGTGACCAAAGGTTGTGAAAAGTAGTGTAAAGGTGGGTAGTACGCGACCCGGCCCCCGGCCCGGGGCTGGGTCGCGCAGGGGAGGGGCGGTAGGTGGCAATATATAATTAGATATGATCATATTTGACTGTGGTAGATTGGTTACGTCTGATTTTGTTAAATGAACTGGAATTCTTTTCTAAAGTTAATTGGTACAATTGTTTTAGGTTCTCCGCCCACTACGTGCGATGCCAATGTGTCATTTTGAAACATGAAGCAGCCACATTGGGATGTTGCACATAGTCTTAATTTGCAGTTAGTTCCACGAGTTCAGATATATCCTCCTATGATAACGAAGGTGTACAGTAAATGTGGGTACAACATTTTTGAATATTTTTGAACTGAATATAAATTTCTTAAGTTGGCAGCACGGTACCATAGCTCCGCCCATTTTTGTGGCTCCATCTAGCGATAGTGAAATGAAACTGAATGCAGAATGCGGCAACAACACTTGTTGAGAGGAGAATAAAGAATTCCAGCGCTTACAGCAATGAGTCGCCCTCGTTAACTGAACGATATGTGTGTTGATATTGAATTCTTAATCACAACTTGGAAATTTTAGTTTGGAAAAAATTAAAAAGGAAAAACCGAAAAGTTCTGACCTTCGAACCGGCGACCCGCCGCACGGTAAACCGTTGTATTAGACCCCGTGACCAAACCGACATTTTTACTTGACTTCGCGTGGTGGACCATCACAAGCCACGGCCGCGTTGCGAGGCACCAACCAAAGCACAGACCAATGAGAACATGGAGTCAAGTTGGTGACAATAGGCCTCCTCAGTGAACAAGGGACTTTTCTAAAATAAATCGGATTTGATGTGATTACATGCCTAATTGTGGACTGTAGTAGATTGGTTACGTCTGCTATTGGTAAATGAACTGAAGTTTTTTTTTGAAAAGTATATTGGTACAATTGTTTAAGATTCTCCGCCTACTCCGTGCGATGCCAATATGTCATTTTGAAACAATAAGCAGCAATGCTGAGATGATTTACATTGTGTTAATTTCCAGTTTGTTACCAAGGGTTCAATTACATCGTATGATACAAAAGATGTAAAGTATAATGAAGGAACAACAGTATTTAATATTTTTTGACTAAACATCAATTCCTAAAGTCGGCACCACAGCACAACCGCGGCATAGCTCCGCCTATTTTTGTGGCGCCATCTTGCGAGAGTGAAATGAAACTGAATGCAGAATGTGGCAACAACCACACTTCCTGTGAGGAGAAGAATAAAAAAAGTCGAATAGTCGATGCAGAGAGCACCTCGCTCCGCTCGGGCTCAAAGAAAGTAGAATAGTCGATGCAGAGAGCTCCTCGCTCCGCTCGGGCTCAAGAACAAACAGCCAAGCGTTGCTACCGGCCACCAGGAGCGGCAGGTGCGCATGCGCAGGGCCGCGGAGAAGATATTGGGGGGGGGGGGGGGGGGCACCTCTTGAATGCAAAGTTATGTTTATTATTCGTTTACACAATCCGTACTCAAAATAGTAGATCCAGGGTGTCTCCAACGAAGACATTTTGGAGACAACCGGGGGACAGTTTAGAGACACTTCGAAAACAGCCTGGAGACATACTGAATGTGTCTCAACAGCCAACGCGGAGACGCTTTCAAGAGGTCCTGGAGGGTGATTACACAACTAGCATTTTTGTGCAATCGTTCTTGTAGTGCCTCGCCTTTCAACTTTCTGCCATGAATTCGGTCTCGTCTTAGACTCAACAATCCTCGCGGAATCGCTTTAAAAAATTTCGTCGTTATGGTCCGAAGGTAAACTCCGTACGTGTCAAAAGTCCAAGTTCGTTCAAATTTCGCACTGTTAAACAAAGTTTGATGTGACTTACACTAGAAAGCGCCCTAGAGGTCATAACCGGATCAAGCACATGGGGGGGGGGGGGGGCACGGGGCGACCGCCCCCCCCCCCCCCCCCAGGGCGCCCGAAAGGTAGGCAATTCGCGTTACAATCCGCCTGAAAGTAGGCAGAAAGCGGTACATCGCCCCCCTTCCCCCTAGAGCCGCCCCTGGATCCGCGCCTGGTTGTCTGTCGGGTCTGAATGTGAATGTAAGTAAAAGTACCAGATGAAAGACTCCCCTTTTACCTTTACGGCCCGCCCGAATCAAAAAATTTCCAGTTTTGTGCTAATTTTCGAAAAGGGATCGACCTGGGCTAAATCTGGAGCCACAGGACGGCTGCAGCACGGCGGCTCCACACATAATCCATTCCCGGCAAGGTTTACCGATATCGGCATCATTTTCGGTTCTGCTTGGTTTCGCGTCGCGGTATGTTGGCATTTTACAGCCACGGTATCGCGATATTTTTTCAGGCCGGTATTACGGTATCGCGGTATTTTACCGGCGTCAAGTTACCATTGCTATGTGACGACTTATTCGTTTTTTCGACTTCGCCAGAGGATTGTCGTAAAGTTTGAATAAATATGAGCAAGTGACTGCGCACCGATTTTTGGTTCTGCGTTACTTTTTGAGAAGAAAGAGCTGATATATGGCTGTATTTTTGTGTTCGAAGGCTTCATAGCCAACAGTCAACAGCACGAGTGTAAAGATGGCCAGAAAAAAGTTCTGGACAGAACTCAGCTTTACCCGAATCGACTATATTTCATTCCAAAACGTTATATATCGAGAAAACCAGGTACGTACAGCCAAAATTAAGCGGCCAAACGGTATTTCGTCACAAAGTAAGTGCAACCAACGCTCAGAAACTAACAAAAGGCCACCAAGAACCTTCTTCAGATCGTAAAGCACTATACTCAGCTCCGGTGTTCTCTCTGTGCATTGCGCCGTATATTTTTCAAATTTTAGCACCGCAAAATCGTTGGAAGCTTTAAAAGGGTCAACACTGATGGCCTCGATCCGATTTCATCGAGAACCGAATTTGCGGTGCACTGCAGCGTTCTGCAGGAGGCCTCTTCCAAAGTGCCTTTCCGTGCAAGATTGACTCTGCAGCTTGCTCTGCAGGCGGGTTTTTTGCCTGTGTATTGCGCTTAATTTTATCCAAATTTGAGCACCGCAAATTCGTTTGAGGCGTAAAAGGGGTCAACGCAGTTAGCCTCGACCCGATTTCACCGAGAACTAATTTTGCGGTTTAATATTTAACTCTCATTACCGGGGACAAACCATAGCAAGGCGGAAGGTCCGAAATAGGTGTTTGCTGCCGCAAAAGTTCTGGCTCGTTGGTGCGTGAGGCCCCTGCAAACAACTCTCACATATATCATTCTCTGGTGTCTTATCTTCAGGATAGCGTCATATCTGGGCTGTGATTTTGCACTTATGTCCGGAATATGGACATCTTTTCTCTGTTTTCCTATGAGTTGTCCTGAGCGTAACTTTGCACACTAAGTGCGACTCCTTCCCGTGGTCGCACCAAGACGGTCCAGGTGTGAAAATTTGTGGTTTTGGACGTACAATCTGACAGCTGACCTCAATCATTTAGGTGTAGCTGTGAACGTACCGACTTAATCACGCAGGGTGGCTTCTGCCACCGGACATCCATCTTGTAGAACGCACGCATTACGCTGGGGATATTTCTAAGCCACCTGGAGCACACCCCATCATATTTTTTTTCCGTGTTGTTGAAGACGAAATAATTTGGCTTCCACTGATTGGCGGAGCGAATGTCGACCACGAAGCTATTCTGAAACCGGTCCAGGAGTTGGCGTTTGAGAAACAGCGAATGAGCAGCAGCGAAGATAAGGAAGAATCCGGAAGTTACGCGGAACGCCACTGCACCCATAACTCACCAGTGTGAAGTTTGCGTGCAACAGTATGGAAAGTATTTTGAGCATTTGCTCAATTAAACAGCAATGTCGTTAAGATTTTGCAATTATTGTTTTTTGTCTTTGAAGGGCAGTACTTCTGTTACAATTTCGTGAGTGATTTTTTATTTTTGGATAATTAGTTTTAGTTTTGACGGCAATGTGACGATTCACATTAAACTTTTCCTATGCAGCGCACGCGAGCCGAGCCGAGCAGCGCTGCTCGGGAAGGCATGGCGTCGAATGGGTTGCCTACTGTGCGGCGCCAGATAGCGCTAACTTAGAAGGAGCGTAACTCGAAAGGTTTCTGACCCCTACTTCCCTGTCTTAAAATGCTTTTGGCGAGGTCTGCCTGTGGTATTACGGTGTGCATGCTTAGAAAAAAACATCCTGTATAATTGATTCGCAATGAAATAACGAACATGCCATGCGTCTCCACGGTTTTCTTCAGTTTGTTTGCAAATAATGTTGATTTATCTGTGGCCCTTCCCGGTTTTGAGATAAGAACGAGCGAAAATTACAGTCATTATATCGTTAATATCTGAATATTTAGTTCGATGATTTCACCCCCCCTCCCCCTTCCTTTTCTTTACACAAGCGAATTCAGCGCTTTTTCAAGATTCCGATAAGCATTCGTGGTAACTTATTTGTATGACGTTTCGCGGACGAACAACTTTAATCAAACAATTAGAGCGATTTTTTTCCCTAGGGAAATTTCGACATGATTCGGGGACTTACCCATACAGTGTCGTCGATATTCTCGGTAACAGTGATGTTACCGGTCACCGTTTGAGCTTCGAAAGGTTTGTGTGGCTTGAAGTGGCTGAAACGCAGGTGGTGTCGTTCCATCTTCTCGGTCGCGCTGTCGTCATCCCCGAGTGTCCTTATGTGAGCGATGTAGGGACCCTTAGAGGACGCCGTGGCAAACGGTGATAAACGATTACCATGGAGCACTAAAAATATTGCTGGGTCACCCTTACTATTTCAAACGGGACACGCAGTTACATCGCTATTTCCTACTAAACGATTAAAATGCAGGCGATTCACTACACTGGTAAAATAAGTTCTGAGCTTTCACGAAAAAAAAAATGTCGGTAAAGATATTGCCGAAGATCTTCGGAAATTCCGGAATAAACTTCGTGATTTTGAATTGTATTTTGCTCGTTTTGGGAAGTAGAAGTGAAGTCATTATAATCAGTTCCGGTGAAGACTAAGAAGGGGAGGAGGGGACTAGAAAATCTGGTGGGTACCTGATGGTTTTTGGGCTTAATTGTAAAGAAACATTTATTCTATTTTATCTTAAATTTCATTTCAGATGTATTGAGTAAAACTGTATAAGCTGATGCAGCCGGCACAACAGATGCAACTGTGTTGTCAGACAGCTGACAAGGACCCTACTGTGAATTAAATATAAGTTTTGTTCAGTTTTAACTACGATTCCGCAAGCCGTGCGCGCGGCCGCAGTGCGTGTGCGTATGAGAGCGACGAGACAGCTCACAGCGCGGGCCGAGGTCCAGCCGAGGTCCAGCCGAAGTGTTGATCGACCTTCGATTCGCGGACGATGGGCCAGCCGGCAGGGCCGGACAGCGCGACAGGGCTTTTGCGACTTCACAATTATCTTGTAGAATGCGAGCAATAAAAAGGGGGCATCACTCAGCCACACCGAACACATCCCATCTCCCTTTTTTTGTGCCGTTAAGGACGAAACACTTTGGTTTCCACTGATTGACGGAGCGAATGTCGATTATGAGGCTATTCTGCAACCACAACAGAGTTAATGTCATGTCACGATTCTGATCGCATTACACGAATATCAACTACTTCGATATGTTGTGAAATGCGTCAGTGCTAGGCAGTTTGGGAAAGCCTCGGTATAACCCGACCGAGGGCCACAAAAAAGTTTGACAAAAATTCCCCAACCCTAACCGACGTAAGTAGGGCCCTCAAGGACTGAAATTTCAAGGAAAACGTCGTATCTCTTCCGGTTTCAAAGATATCGGCATTGAAAGTGCAATACTCGATTTTTTCACTTTTCATGCCGATATCTTCGAAACCGTAAGAGATACGACGTTTTCCTTGAAATTTCAGCCCTTAAGGGCACTAATTTCGTCGGTTTGGGTTGGGGAATATTTGTCAAAACATTTTGACAACATTATTTTCTCGCCCTGTAGAGAGGCATTTAGGCCCCCAACCGAGGCGAGTCGGACCCCCTAAACGGCCTCCATTTTTTTTTACCTTTTTTCCTCGGAATCAGCATGAAAAATGGCCACGATTGACGTAACGCGTACACCGAATTTCGAAAAAAATGAAGTATGGCACACCCTAGTGTTCCTTGGGTAGAATGCAGGCGCGGATACAGGGGAGGGGCGCCTCAGAAGGGCGCCGGAAATGTAGTCAATCGGCGTAACTTTTCCGCCTGTAAGTAGGCAAAAAGCATGCCATTGCCTCCCCCTGAAGCCGCTACTGGTAGAATGGGACCAGAGAACAGCGGAGAGCAGCAGGGGCGTGTGTGCGCTCTTGGCCAAGCGCGCAGCGAGGTGGACGGTTTTTGAGATATCGGCGTTTACAGTGCGAAAATCAAGCAAAAATACGAAAAACGGAGTTTTGCTTGATTTTCGCACTCTGTAAACGCCGTTATCTCAAAAACCATCCACCTCGCTGCGCGCTGGGCCAAGAGTGCACGCACGCCCCTGCTGCTCTCCGCTGTTCTCTGGTCCCATTCTACCAGTAGCGGCTTCAGGGGGAGGCAATGTCATGCTTTTTGCCTACTTACAGGCGGAAAAGTTACGCCGGTTGCCTACATTTCCGGCGCCCTTCTGAGGCGCCCCTCCCCTGTATCCGCGCCTGCATTCTCCCCAAGGAACACGGGCCGGTCGGAAGCTCCGGAGGCAAGAGAAAAAAAAAAGAATTGTTTCTCCGACTGTTCTTTCAGCACAAACGAAAGATTGGAACGAGGGTTCATGCTTACAGCGAAGCTGCTGATGTGTCTTCCTGGTGCACCAGACAACGCAACGAAAAAGTAGAATGTTATGAGCTGTTTCATCTTGAAGAATACGGCGCTGTAAGAGAGCCAATGGATGCAGTGATGTCTTTGCTTCATGAAGGGGCCTAGGGACGGAAGAAGGGGCGAGGAAAAGAGGTTCGTTTGCCAAACGTGTTATATATGTCGTGGGGCTCGTTTGGATTCCGGTTCTTCGTTGAGCACTATGAATGTTGATGCCTCGGTCGACTTTGACCGGACAATCAGGAGGGGTCGCGCAACGAGCCGGAATTTGCCGTGTTACACCACATCCGGGGTATACTCCGATCACACAGAAACATATATTTTCTTGGATAAAACACCCCACATCAACACAGGTGCCAGAGAGCAAAACGGACGAAATTTTCGCCCGAAGGGTGTTAATATAGGGAGTCTTTGTCAATGCTAATTTTTGTTTGCGTGTAATCGTTTTTTTTTCAGACCACAGATGGGGCGATACACTGCAACTTCCGGCTCGTTGCGCAACTCCTTCCGGTGGTCCGATCAAATCGACCGGGGAACCAAACCAACATTCACGGTTTTCAACATAGAACTGGAATCCGAACCAAGCCCCATGACATAAAATCTTTTGGCAAATAAACCTCTCTAGGGGAAGGGGTGGTCTAAATAGCATTAAAAAGTAAGTAAGTGGAAGGTGCGTGTGGTAGGTACAGAGATAGGTACTAGGGGCGGTCAGTGAACATCTTTATTTCGAAAATTGAAGTTACTGACATACTGCGTAATGTAGCCCGCCCGAACTAAGAAACAAAGGAAACGGAGATTATAGGATCAGGTAACCCTCTAGCGGTGCCGACCCGACATTCGCGTCAGAGCGGGCGGCCCGCAACACAACAGCGACAGAACACTACGTAGCGATGCCTCCTGCTTTCATTTTCGGACAAAAATGTGTTCAAAGACTGCCCGCACCCGAACATGGGCTTTTTTCATTCGACGTGAATATTGGACCACCCTGTTTAAGTGGTGTATACTAACCACAAGGTAATTTTTCCGGGCGGAACCCTATTCATTTAAAAAATGCCTAGAATAAGGGGTTTTCTACCCCCTAGTGAGGACAAATATCAAATGTAAGTAAAAACCGATCAAAACAAGAGGGTTTGCACTTGGTTTCTTACTATTGCACTACTATTGACAACGAATGTATAAATCAGACAATATTATTTATTTTGAGGGGTCCCGTCACGGTTTATACTTTTCATGGTTCACATGTCAACAGTCAGGGAAAATACTCCATTTAAAATATCCTTACCATTTTAAAAATGTCAGATAGCACTTGATATAAAAATTAATCGAAAAGTCCCCGCCCCCTTCGGGCCTATCGGCGCCAGGAAAGTAGGCAAACCACACAGGCTTTCCGCCTGTAAGTAGGCAAAAAGTGGCCGCGCCTGCTCATACCTGGGACGCCAAGTGTAACACCAAACACTTTGGGCCTCGTGTGCGGACCCAGTCGCTGTACGCTCCACAAGTTTGGCAGACGCGTCAGAGCAGTGAGCTGCGAATATGGCCCTAGCTTCGTCGCTTTCGGTTTTCACGCCAAGCATAATGGCGCTATCGTGAATCTACACTGCTGGCTGGTGGCAACCGGGGCTCCGGAGCGCACGCAGCCAGATTCAACATAGCAATACGAGATAAGGACCAATTGGAGCGTTGTCGTGTCAATTTCGGCATCGGGTGTGCTATTTCACCCCATACACCGTCGTCAACCAGCACGCTGCCGAACCATAGCTGCGATCGCCTTGATGTCGAGCTTGGAGTAAAACAGTCAGAAAAACGTTCTTTTACAAACAAAAAAATAAAAAATACGGAATACGTTGCGACTTGCACGGCGTGTCGAGAGCAGATGCCAGATGCGCCGGCAAGACTCGTGGCATGGCCCGAAGCCAGACCCTGGAGGCGCCTGCATGTGGATTTTGCGAACCAGTACATTCCTAAGCGAACTATCTAGGGGCATTCTGGGTAAACGAGCAAAGCGCGACAGCCGTTACCACTTGCCTGGGGAGAGCATTTACCACCCAAGGCCTGTGCGACACAGTCGTGTCTGATAACGCCACATGCTTCCACTCGGCAGAATACGTCCAGTTCCTCGCAGACAGAGGGGTTGAACGGAGGTACTCACCGCCATGTGACCCACGTGCGAACGGGCCCAGGGAAAGAGCGATGCGGACACTTATAGAGATGCTGGGCAAGATCAGGGAGGGAACGCCAGAGCAACGCCTGGTGACAGCGTTAGAAGCACAGCGTAATACACCCCGCCACTGGAACCGGAGAGTATAACACCACGGTTCCAGCCGCAAGATTTGGTAAGGTTCAAGATGTTCAACCCGAAAGGGCCAAGGTGGGCACCTGGAGTGGTAATTGAAAACATGGGGTGCAAAAATAATGTGATCGAACCCTTGATGCAGTTCCACCCCTCCACGCCTGGCGTACACCTACCTTGGCCTGCCGGCGGCTGTCACCGGGCGAGTGGGACCCTGCGGGGCCAATCAGTCAGTACGGCGCCCTGCGGGCGCCGGCCTTGAGGCGCAGGGGTCGCTACGCTTTTAACCTAACCACCGTATTGTGTACTTCTCTACCCTACTCAATTGTGCTCACCTCTAACTTCACCTACCCTTCCCTTACGTAACCAACCCTAGCCCTCTCTAACCTAACCTACTCTAACGTAACCGACCCTAGCCTATTCTAACCTACCCGAACGTAACCGACCCTAGCCTACTCTAACCTAGTATACTGTGACCTAACCTACCCTTACTTTCCCTACTCATTGTGGACTTCTCTACCATATTCAATGCTGCTCAAACCTAACCTACCCTAGCCTAACCAGTTGGTCCAAGGAGGCCCTGCTTTGACCACTGGCACCATCAGCAGCACCTGGGGTCTTCTTCGGCATTGTGATTAAGGTCTTGACTGTATTTTGACTAAATATTGTTCGACACAATTCCGGTTTTGCACACATTTTTTTAATGCCAAGATGAAACTTTTGACGAGTCAGCCTATAACAATTCACCTCACTTTGCGGATATGGACCACCCTCATAGGCTGCCGCGTATTTAACTGTATTTACTGAATTACCGGAACTTTGAGGGCGATTCGGCAGGGTCAAATATCATCGAAAAAATCGGGGAAAAATTTTGGGACGGTTTTTCATCTATTCGAACAAGAAAATCCACGTGCCGCAACCCCCCGTTAAAGTTGGTGCAAAACCGTCCCCCCTAGGGGGGGAGGGGAGGGGTTCTCGGACGATTTCAGTAGGGGTCCATTCACATGTAAAAGTTCGTATCTTGCACCGTCCTATCGAAATTATGAACAGTGATCGATGCGTGCGTCACTATCGTAATTGCGTTGTTAATTATTTTATAAAATCTAAGACCAGTTGTAGAAATTATCCTAGAAACTACTTTGTCTACGGTGCCCCCGAGGTGAGGTTGACTCCGGTATGATGCAAGAAGATCCAAACTTGAGCCCTCTACTATGAACCGTTCTCGAGAAATCGCGCGGACAGACAGAGACAGACACAAACAGACAAAACATTTTTGGGCCAGTGGGGTAAGGGCTTCGCTGTCGCTCAGCCAAAAATGATGCAAATTGACATACTGCACTGGGCGTCAAAATTAGCTGTCCACTTTTTGTTGGTGCTACCATTTCTAAGTTTTTTTTTAAGCTAGAACCTTGACATTTGGTACAGACCTGCCCCCAACATTAGTCTCGAGCCTCACGAAGCGTCAAGTTCATGGGCCACCCCCTCCGGCTACATCCACCCCTTAAGTGTGGCAAGGTCGAGAAACGCCGTGAAGGGGATCATTAAAACCCATTTGAAAAGCAAAAATTGGGAAAATTACAGTCCGTGAGGCATAATGGGTGCCTAAAACTGCCAAATCTCGCATTTCAACCCTCTCCGACCATCCCATAATTTTGGAGGGGATGAGGGGTAGTTTTTGAGTTAGGGGTGGAACGGTTCAAAATTGATCGGCAGCGGTAGCGATGGACTCTGGGGTTCCGATAATGAGCGCCGCGACTCAGATCAGCACCTTAAAAGTCCAAAAAATCTGAAAAAACTGAAAAATTAGACACTTTTTAACGATATCTTCTTGCTTTTCTGTGGTTTCTCCTGTTAGGGTTAGGAAGGCGCGGAAGCCGATTTTGTAAGGCTCCAACCTTTCGGAAAAAGATGTCAGACTGGGAAGTCGGTATCTCAACGACTTCAACCCTTACATCGCTACGGCGTGTACCCCTGCAAAATTTTACAAAATTTTACAAAATCGGCTTTGTTAACTTAACGCTTTGGGAGGCTCGAGACCAATGTTAGAGGCAGGTCTGTACCAAATTTCAAGGTTCTAGCTTGAAAAACTTAAAAATGGTAGCGGTAGCAGCGCCAACAAAAAGTGGACCGCTAATTTTGACGCCCAGAGTAACTGACAACATTTGATTTTTCTTTTCCTGAAGGTGTTTCGACTGAAAATAACGCTCCTACTCCAAAATTGGTAGCTGCTGTACAGCCCCTACGTCATAGTTTTTTCACATTGACTACAACAAACTGTCAGACAGTGTCATTTAAAAAATAAGACAAAAAAGTAACTTAACAACAAGGAGCTAAATACTTGTGTGGAGTTTATGGTGGACAGTGTAACGGCAAATGCCCCTTAAGTCCAAAGAAGATTTTTCAAAGGTGTGGCAGCGGACGTGATAATGGACAATCCCCACTCCTTTAATGAAATATATGTAGGGAATCGGTCAAGGAGAAATCTTGTAACACCGACAGAGAAACTAAATTATAAGCTGATCAATAGGTTGGACAATGTGAATAGGAAGGACAGGCCTATGGAGGCAAAGGAAGCTCTTAAAAAAGGCTGCCAAAGAAATGGTGGAGACGTATGCCACCACAAGAACAAAACATCATGATTGGGACACAGAACTTAAAGCAACTCACAAAAGCTTACGTCCCCTTTGAGATACTGACAAGTAAAAACTTTGAGGAGAGTCTCCAAAACTGGATTCCTGAGGTGTAAGACTAGTCGGTTGACCAGGCCAGCTAACAAGAATGATGAAGCGTCTAGACAGTGAAGAAGAGAAAGTTGACAAAGAGCTATTTGCTATAATATTGATGCTTGAAAATTATTTTGGTGATGATTCCAGCCTTCTCATTCAACGTGTTGAGGTAAACTGCATAAGTCATTTTCATTTCATTGGCATTCTTAAATTTTAAATCGCTGTTCATTATGCAGGTCGGCACAAGACTTCATAAAATAGTTGAAGTTCTACCATCACCCTGCATTTTTGCTGTCGGTAAGTGAATGAAAAATATAAATCATGCACACTTTACATTACATAAGAAGTCACACATATTTCTCTTACCTTGTTATGCTAGAGGTCAGAAAGTGCTAAAGGCAAACAAATATTTTTTATCGATTGATGGAGTAGTGCGCTGTGCTGAGAAAACTTTTGCCATGGCTCTTGGATTTATGTTCTGGCGCTACTTTACTTTTAATAGAACATATCCGGATGCTGCTCCTTTCACACTGGAGTTTATTCAGCTGTGAGTTTGCACTGAAAAAGAGTGAGTTGCACAAATTAATGAAGACCATATAGTATGAAGGCTCCAGAATTTTTGGAAACAATTTAAATACATTTCCTGTCAATCAAAATCCACCTAGTGGTTCAAAGGTGCCACGGAGGAAGAGGGGGCCAAACACAGTGAGCTCAACATAGACTTCAAGGATTTCGCTGATAGTTTGCAGTTTAAGTGGCGAGGTAAAGATCTAGAGAAAAATGAATGTGAAATCTTCTCAAAATTTTTCTTTCTTAATGTAAAAAGCTTCTCTCTTTCATCACGGGAAGACATTGCGTCTGCTTCTGATTGGCCGATGAGGTTCGAGTTCATAACCACTGTGACTAGTACTTAGTTTTGTGTGAGGCCTGTTTAGGCGGTTAGGTAGGAATCAGAGATCCAATCAACCTTTTCAAAAAATACTACTTCATAATATTTGAAACTACGTGCGAGGTGGTACAAGGTTATCTCTGTAGTTGAGCTAGATAATAGTATCAACACAAAAACCAAAACGCTTGGTAGGTGTGCTTCTTTCATCAAAATTCCGGTATGGTTAACCAAAGGGCGTTATTGGTTTGCTGGCAAATGGTAAATTTCTGACCGGGCCTGAAGTTTTGTGTAGAGGCATCAGATGCATGAAGGAAAACAACTCATCTCAGCAGAAAAGCTTACCATTCCTCCCTCTGATAATGTTAATTAATAGTTTTCATTAAATCCTTTCAGTTATGCTTTTGGTCCATATAACAAAGGTACTTAACTGGTGTGACACTTTCATCCAAACCTACTTTCTGACCCTCGTAGATGCATATTGTATCAGATTATTTTCATTTTTACAGTGCGCCTAAGTTAACGATACTTTTTATATAAAGTAACGACTTTTCAAAACCTTAAGATTACGACATGTGTCGCTGGGTTGTAATGTCTTAACTTAATGACACATGCCGTTAGGTCTGCAGTCGTAAAGTTAAGACATATTTTTAACCGTGCGATCTGGGGCCCAGTCTTCCTCTACTTGGTGCTCATAGTCCCGTAGCCACCATTGTTCTCGGGGGGTGCGTTGAGGCCGAAGTCTGGGGATCTCTCTCTCTTTCTCTCTCTCTCTCTCTCTCTCTCTCTCTCTCTCTCTCTCTCTCTCTCTCTCTCTCTCTCTCTCTCTCTCTCTCTCTCTCTCTCCCTCTCTCTATCTCTGTGCCCAGCTTCTGCCGCCGGTTCTTCCTCCTCCTCCTTGGAGGTATGCACTCCGGCTCTCCCTGGAAGGTACTGTTCCACCAGAGGTTACACAGTAATGAGAAGAACTTCCGATTCCGATTTCCCCCCCATCCTTTCTGTATAACAACTATTACTGGCATGGGTCTTGAGTTGCATGTAAAGGAGTTTCATTTGCAACAAAGTCATGAAGGTACTTCAGCAGATAAAAGGGCAGAGTCATTTACTTTTGGGTGAGGTATCTACCTGTTGCATAAATGTTCAGTTTTAGTGGATGATGGTAGATAATCTTGATAGGGGAGAGCGAAATAAAATACGTCCAGACACAGTTGTTGAGAAACGGAAGTGAAGTGCACTTATTTCCAGGATACAGTACAGGACACTGGGCAGGTATCAAACAAGTGACATGCAGGCGTTAAGAATGCAGTATGATATGATATCCCACGGTATGATAATATCGATGAAGAGCTGGGGGAGACCCTCCGCGGAGGAGTAGCCACACAGGGTTGGGGGGGGGGGGGGCAAAACCGCCAGGGAGGGCAAAGGGGGACCCGGAGCCCCCCAGATCACACGGCTGAAGGCTGTACGATTAAGAGTCAAGGGGCGTGCATACGCGACCCTTGGCTAGGAGCTGCGGGGGAGAGTTGAGACCACCCCGCAGCCCCCAACACCAACCCCGCAAAGAGACGGGGGCCGCTGGTCCCGCACACGGACATAACATTTGTTATCAGCAACTATGACAAAAATACACCTGCTGTCTTACAGAGTTTGCAGTTATGTTTTAACCAGTCTCCTACAGATATTTGAGTTCCTTAATAACAGGGTTGAATGCAATGGCATTTCCAAATTTTTTGTGATCCTTCTTAAGCATTGAAGTAACTAAAATCATATTTTGGATATTACATTTCAACTGAGGAGGAAGACAGGGAAGAGAGCCGTACAGTGCACCTAAACTGTGGATATTGGCATGAGAGCCAAGAGCATTATTGGGATCATAATAATCAAAGTGAAGAAACAATGGAAAACCAATTTCACACATTTAGGCTTTCATATTTTTCCACAATCTGCCTTGAACAAAATTAAGTATAACCTTGTCATTTTCAAGACTGTTTACATAATCCATAATACATTTATAAAGACCTGGCACCTGGCAATTCAAGAAATGACTCGTCAGAACTTTCAGCGATGGCACATGTTGTACAAAGGCTCTCTCGGCTCTCCCTCATAATACGACAAAAGATAAGTTCTGCTTCCACAGACAATTCCTAAAAAGCCTGAAGAAACTGGAAGACATTTAGAGTTCGTATCATCTGCTTCCTATTTAAATAGGGATTTAATTTTTTTCTTTTTCTCTTTTTCCTCTAGGTGTCACTTTACATCATGAATGATTCCATGAGTTCCGTAGTGTCTTTGGATGATGAGGGGAGAGCCAAGCGCAGAATTCATGCCCCCACCCAAAACAGACCTGGTTTGATTTCCCTTGTGGAAAAATGTCCTTGTTTGTGGGATTTTGATGTGGAGGACTACCACAACAGCAATGCCCGCTCTGAGGCCACTCACATATTACGTCACCAAGATTCTCAGTTTTTTCGACCCCCCCCCCCCCCCTTGTAATAAGGCGTAATCTCGGCCGAGTCCCCCCCCCCCCCCCCCTCCACACACACACACACACACCTAATATTACGTAATCAAGGAAAAACAATCCAGGTTTAACAGAAAAAGTGGCAGTAAAACTTGATGGGTCCTAAGAACAACGTCCGTTCTCCGGTGCGCATCTCAACTGCGTCCGTTCTCCCGCGCGCATCTTAACAACGTCCGATCTCGAAGCGGGCATCAACAAAGTCCGATGTCTCATTCGCCCCTCCCCGCTCGCCTGCAAGCGTATGGTGAGGGGGAGGAGCGAATGAGACATCGGACTTTGTTGATGCCCGCTTCGAGATCGGACGTTGTTGAGATGCGCGCGGGAGATCGGACGTTGTTGAGATGCGCACCGGAGAACGGACGTTGTTCTCAGGACCCATCGAACTGAATTTGCGCGGATACACTCTCAAAAAAGGAATGCTTGGAAGCATTTATGAGGCTTAAACTGCAAATGCCCCACTAGGCACAATACGCTTGCTCCAAGCATAACTAAGCAAGATTCAAGAACATTATGCTTAACTCAAGTATCGGCATACTGGCGCCAAGCTTCGTTGTGCTTGGAACGAGCTTCATATCCTTGCAACAAACATCATGTTCTTCGATTTAAGAAACTCCACCAAGAATCTTCATTTAAAGTACATATTGCGTTAGTTCAAGCATTCATTTTTGAGAGTGCGCTTTTTCTTAAACTCCGTCCTCACCGTTTCCGCCCTCTGAGTCACGCTGCCAGGCACCTTGGGGCCAGCACGGGACGGTGACGTCGCGCCGCGCCACTCGTCTCGCCGCTCGACCAGCCGCCAGCCTGAGCCGAGTCGTGAGCAGCCGGGGCATGGCGGGCGGCTACGGCGTTCTGATACCGGTGTCAGCGCGCGTACTTACATCAAAGCGTTTAAGGTTTAACGCCGTAGTCGCATTGTTTTAATTATTTGATAACGTTATCAGTACGGCGTGCCCCCCCCCCTGTAATTTGCCGTAATCAAGAGCTCCGATCCCCCCCCCCTCCCCTAGCGAATATGTAATATGTGAATGGCCCCTCTCCTGCTTGGGAGGAAATTGCAATTTTTTTAAGACTTTCACCCTAGTGAAAGGACTGAAAACTGCTCAGGAAACTGCGGTCTCGGCTAGGGTTGGGCGATATATCGATATATCAAAAATTATCGCGATAATTTTTTTTATCGGACGGCGATATTGTGATCTGAAAATTACCGATTTATCGGTTTTATCGCGTACTATAAATTATCGGCATTATCGGGATATCGAAATCATCGCGTTAACGAAACTATCGTTTTCTCGAAATTATCGTTTTAATGAAATTATCGTTTAATCGAACAGGGGTTTTTAGGAGTAGAGATCGACCGGAAGAGAGAACTCACGAAACACCGAAGCGGGAACGCACCCTAACGGTATGAAATGTTATGCAGCTTCCGCCACGCCGTCGACCACGAGCTAACTCAACTCTGGATAATATGATCCGACCATTTCGGTACCTGTGCGCGGTTGCCACAAGCAGGCCCTCCGAACGGGTCTTTTCTTCAGGTCGCAGAGGCAATGAAGTCACTGTAGTGATACAAGCTTTGACGGGGGAGCATGCAGAGACACATGCTCTGACGATAGAGCAAGCATGCCGAACACCTGATTTCTCTACGTGACACTTAGGAATATATTCCTTTGCCAAAGTAGATTTTGTCTCTTGCTACTTCTTCTAAAGCACGCAGAAATCTGCTATAATCTATAATCAAGCTATAAACTAATAAGGTAATTAAATTGTAATTACGTGGTCAATTCAATATATAAAGTTAATTGAAATATATCCTAGGCTACGTCACTTCCTGATTTTTCAGAGCAGCAGTCACATTTTACAAAAAAAATTCTCACTTTTCGAAACCGATAATGTATCGGGCGATAAATTCCGATAATTTATCGGACGCTGAATTCCGATAATTTATCAGACGATGAATTCCGATAATTTATCGGACGATGAATTCCAATAATTTATCGGACGACAAACCCCGATAATTTTAAGGGCGATACGATATATCGTTATCGTTGTTTATCGATAAGAACAACAGTTATAGTATCGCGATAGGAAAATCCAGTTATCGCCCAGCCATAGTCTCGGTTGCCTTGCTTGCTTGCCTCAAGGCATGGGCAACTCTTTAAAATGGAAAAAGGACATTAGTTTCTCTTTTAAAACAACGATATCTCGAAAACCGTAAGAGATACAGCGGTTATCTCGAAATTTTGGCCTGTTTCACCTTAGAAATGTTTTCAAAAAAAAAAAAAAAATCAGACATATTGATTTTGACTGCCATCAGGGATCAGGGGCATTTAGGCCCCATTCAGGCGCCCTGCAGGACTTTTTCCGGTTGTCCGATCGGGTCGAATGGGGGCTCAAGATTTTT
Organism: Odontothrips loti; assembly: GCA_038380765.1. NCBI lineage: Eukaryota > Metazoa > Arthropoda > Insecta > Thysanoptera > Thripidae > Odontothrips > Odontothrips loti. Next base: position 3,230,549 of record CM076253.1, read on the forward strand.
CACTTGAAAGTGGCACCCGATGGGACCACAGGCCTTCGCAAGTTCTGACCTTCGTGCAAAACCGACCCCTCTTGTGTTGTGGTCCCCAGAAGCCCGCTCCGAAAGGCCCCCTCCCCCTCTGCTGCTCTCTCTCTCTCTCTCTCTCTCTCTCTCTCTCTCTCTCTCTCTCTCTCTCTCTCATGGAGAAGTGACGGGACTGAGGAGGCTGTCAGTTATTTAAGAGATATGCATGTGATTTAAGAAGATAACAGTGATGTACTGAGTGCTAGTAACGAAGTGAACACTGGTGAAGTTCTGCTTCTATTAGTGACAGTCAGCTTACTGTCTAAGACTGACAATTGGCACTTTCAAGATTTGGTACCAGTGGCAGAAAGTGAGGTTGGTACATCCAATAGTGACTTAGTGACTTTTTTCCGGCACTGCCAACCCCATAATGCCACCAAAGCAAGATAAGAAGAAAGTAACAGATGTCAGCAGACGATCTTCAAACCATGATTTCAATGGCAGTTATTAGTGCAATACAACCTCTCAATGACTCAGTAAACAAGTTGAAAAAGGAGGTTTCCAACCTAAATCAGACAGTGGAAAATCTGTTTCAGGAACTTGCTGCCAAATATGAGAAAATTAAAGATTTGGAAACAATTGTGAGAGTTGGTTTAGATGAGAGGGAGCAGTACAGCAGAAGGAATAATGTTCGTATATTTGGAATCAAAGAAGAGGCGAATGAGGACACTGATCAATTAGTGATTAATTTAGCAGACAAAATGGGTGTGAGTTTTCAGCCCTTTTACATTGACCGGTCAGATCGTGTAGGCAAGATTGGTGACAGCCCTAGACCTATCATTGTCTCAAGTTTGTGAGTTATGCTGAGCGAAGAACTGTGTTTGAAGCAAAGAAGAGGTTAAAAGGAACTGGTGTGACAGTCTGTGAGGACCTCACGAGGGTCAGGCTTGATCTCCTGAAGACTGTAGTGTCACATTACTCGAACAATGCAGTTTGGTCCAGTGATGGAGTTATATTGGCGAAAATTGGCAAGGAAAGGCCTTTTCGAGTAGAGACTGGCAATGATCTCAGTAAACTGCTGCGGACATATCCACCCTTTTATGTATTTGTCTTGTTCTCAAATATGTATTTTTATCTAAGAATTATGCCAAACTGACAGCTTTCAAAGGTAAAACGGCTAGTCTATAAGTGAAAGCGATTTCTCACTACTAAGAGATTATGTTGAGAACATAAACACAGAACAACGGAATAAGTTTAAAATAGTGCATCTGAACACTCAATCCCTAAGAGATGTGTGTCACATCAATCTGAATTTACTGATACCTTTCCTGATTGTGGCATAAATGTTACTGTGACTTCTGAAACGCGGTTTAAAAGAAATGAAAATGTTTTTCTGCTTTCAGGTTATAAGTCTTACTGTGCTAATAGAATAGAAAGAGAAGGAGGTGGAGTGGCTGTTTTTGTTAAGTCAACATATATTGTGAGAATATTGTCTAAGGGAAGGTGGGGTCCCCTGTGACAGTTTTTGGAAAATGGCCACCAGCCTGAAACTACGCATTCTCATGTCTTAAGAACTGCTCATATGGACGAGGGGGTCTCTTGGCGACTGATTTCCGTCGCGTTTTTTTAATTATCTTGATCGGCTGCGATGTTATGCTGGTTTTTGTGACAGTGTGCAGTTGTCACATAAGACCCCAGGCCTGTCCACCTTGTGACAGTCCATGTACTCCGTGTGACAGAGGCTATTTCTCACATGAAATCATTCTACGTATGGGTATAACTCCAGGGAAACATATCAAAGTTGGTCAAAACAATGTTTATTTAACAAAAATAGATACAATTCCAATACAAAACTGTTTTTATGAAAGTCTTGTTTATTATGGTTCAGATGGCTGTCGTCTGCTTGACAGACATATCTATAACCTCTGTACAACGCTAAAACATTTGTAAGCGTTATTTCCCACGTCAAGGACTTGCAAAAATGTAAGATGGTGAAAGGAAAACGAAAATCTTATAAAGAAACAGGTGTCACAAGGGACTACACTTCACGTGTCACACGGAGCCCCAAGGGGTGTTTTTTAGGCGGGATGCCACTACCCACACAAAAAAAAGACGTCCAATAGATGTCTAATAGACGACTATCCATAGATTCATAGACGTCTATACATATACATCGAATAGACGTCTAGATGGAGGGTACTTAGACGTATAACAGACGTCTAACGGTCTAACGTGTATAGACTTCATTTAGGTTCGAAATTTAACAAAATTTTGACTTCAAAATGCAATTCTGTTAGCTGCCGGTCAATCTCTGTCATGAAATAATAAAGAAAATGAAATTTTAAAAAGTTAAAGAATGGGTATTCGAACCATTATTCTTCAGCTTGCTTTCCTGACTCCTTATCCGTTACGCTATGCGCTGCTCTGGGGGACGAAGGGTCGTCGTGGCCTCAACTTTCTACGATGGAAGCGTCCCAACCAAGCGTCGCAAGTTTCTCTAAGTCCCGCAGGAACTAAGTGCGAGGGAGTCAAAATTTGGTCACTGCCATCTTTTGATATGTTGATGTCTGGCTTTCAAAACATATTTTTGACGCATCACTTTTGAACAAATTTTGGTCTAATGCAATCTAAGTCTACTAGAAGTCTAATAGATATCTACAGATCTAGCATGGATACCAGCAGATCTTTTGGTGTCTAATTGAAATCTACCAGTAGACTTAGACGTAATAGACAATGCAAAGATGATAAAAAGATGTCTATCCGTATCTAACTGTAGATAAAGATCAACATTGACATTGTAGATACGTATTAGATGGTCTAGAAAATCTAATAGATGTCTATTTTCTGACTGGGACAGCTTAGCCTGTTGTAGTAGAGTAGCGGTTCCAAGCTGATTTTACAGCCAACACATCAGAGAAGAACCCCTCGCAAGAAATTTATCGTTAAAATATATTTGAATGGCGAAAAGCGAACGCAGCGTGGAAAAGAGACAATTTACTTTTACCTTGTTTTTCGATGTCATATCCTTATTGCCGCCGTACCAAGCCGTTAAAAGTCGTAGAGTCACCGCCTTGTGGACTTACATGCCCTTTCTTGATACCTTCCTTTGAGTCTTCTTCACTTCGTTGGCAGACGCACCGTTCAGTTGAAATAGCCACTGTCACACGGGACCCCCTGTCACACGGGACCCCACCTTCCCTTACTTCGACAGGAGAGTAAAGCCAGATTTTATTTTGCTTGACATTCTAACAGGAACAACTAAAATCTTGCTGGCTGCCATGTACAGAAAACCCAAGGGAGGTTATAAGAGTAACTTTGTTGATGACTTTTATAGGTTTTCACCAGATTATTAGTATTTATTCCTATGTGGAGATTTAAATGCAGGCTTTGGACGTGGAGGTGATGATTCTCTTGTGGTACCTGAATTATTAAATACATGTAATTTACATTGTGTTCCTTTTGAAGCTACTTATCATACTATAAACTGTGATTCTATACTTGATGTTATAAGTAGTAACTGTCCAGATATGCTCATTAAGTTTGGACAAACTCCAGCATCTGGTTTCTCTGCCTATGTTCTGATATATGCTATTTTTGATCTCTCAACTCCTCGCAACATCAAGCAAAAGATAACATTCAGGAATTTTAGTAAGACTTATTGACTGATGTGGAGAATTCAGATTGGAGTCAAGTGTACGATGTAAATGATATAGATGGTAAAGTGAAGAAATTCAATCGCATCATAATTTCACTTATGGATAAACATGCCCCTGTACAGACTAAGACACTCAAGAAAAACTCTGCTCCATGGATGGATAATAAAAAACGTAGGCTCCCCAGGAAAAGAAATAAGTTAAGGAAAAAAATACAATCGTACTAAATGCCTGGAGGACCTTGATAATTTCAGAAAAGTTAGAAACCAAGTGAAAAAAAATGATTTGTTGTGCCAAGATGAAGTTCTTTCATGGACAATTTAAAAATGGTTAAGACTCGAAGCCACTCCGGAGTACAGTTCGTTCCTTGAATGTGGGTAAAACAACCAATAGACTTTCAGAGCCTGTAGTGAATGTAAATGATCTGAATAAACATTATGCTTCAGTATCAACAGTCAGGGATGAAAAGCTAACTAGTGAAATCATATTAGAATATAAAAAGAATATCCAATCTCAATATAAGACTGATGAATCTGATAAGTTCCATTTTAAGTATGTGTTACCTGAACAGATAATAAAGGCTGTTCACTCTATTAAATCTGAGGCTACAGGAGTTGATGGTGTTTCAATTATGTTTCTTAAACTATGTTTACCTGCATTGTTACATGTGCTTGATCATCATTTTAGTTTGCAGAATGGTTCTTATCCTTTTTTATGGAAACAGGCAAACATATTCCCTATACCAAAGGTGAAAAATCCAAAAGAAAGTAAAGATTATAGACCAGTGAGTATTTTGAGTGTGCATGGTAAGGTACTAGAGAAACTTGTTCATACTCTGAATTTTTGAATTATAATAATCTCTTCGCTGCTAAACAGTCAGGATATAGGAAAGGATATAGTTCTGTTACAGCACTGCTTAAAGTGACTGATGATATCAGAGAAGCTATTAAAAGGAGACTACTTTTTTTATTGGTGTTATTGGATCTAAGCAAGGCATTTGATTGTGTTCATCATGATTTGTTGTGTTAAACTAAAATATCTAGGTTTCTCAGATTTGGCAATCAATTGGTTCAAATCGTATCTCAGTTCACGAAGTCATAGAGTGTTTGTGTCAACTAACCAAAAGTCTAAATGGGCTGAAATTATTACTGGTGTGCCACAAGGAAGTGTTCTTGGGCCATTGCTGTTTCTTATATATCTGTTTGATTTATCAGATGTCCTGAAGTATTGTCACTGTAATGTACGCTGATGACATTCAGCTCTATATACACTTTCCTTTTAATGACTTTGATACTTATCTCCATAAACTGGTAAGTAACATGGAAAGCATTATAGTTTATTGTGAGAAACATAACTTATTAAATTAATAATAATCACCATAACCCTCCCCTCCCAAACGCTCACTGACCGACTGACTGACTTCTCATTTTTATTTTCCCAGAGAACTAGCCGGCCGATCGACGCGCGGTTTTCGCCGTTCGACGCGGCCTCCCCTCCCAAACGCTCACTGACTGACTGACTTCTCATTTTTATTTTCCCAGAGAACTAGCCGGCCGATTGACGCGCGGTTTTCGCCGTTCGACGCGGACCGTCAGATATTGGGAAGCAATTAAATGTCAAAAGTTGACGTTTTCCCCTCCTTTCTACCTTAAATGCGATAAAATCGTCAAATTTAACGAGATCTCGTAGGAGCCGAGCTGGACGAAAAATGACTTCTCTCGACCCCTCTTAAATCGGGGAGAAGAACGACATCCCGTAAAAAAATTTTCGCCGACGCGGTAAAATCGAGGAGAAATCGGGGGACCAGAGACGTTTCGGACGCAGCCATTTTTGAACGGGGCGTCTGACAGACTTCGGACAGGGTGGGTTTTCTGGGGTTTTACAACACCTTACCGGGGATGTATCGGTTTCGGTGTTTCAAATTTTCGGGTGCGAACGAGGACGAGTAGAAGATTTTGGCAAAGCGTGGGCTGCGTCTGGAGGGGCACCGGGCACGGGCATTATCGACCACGTGGCTGGGGAACAGGCCCGGTGCGGCGCGCGGCGCCTGGACGTTCGCTTGTGTTGGGCGGCCGCGGGGATTGCGGTCAACAACGCCTAGTCAGCCGCGCGGTCTCGCGCGGCGCTCGGGCAAATTGATGGTCGGCGGTTCAAATACTAGTGGGGGGTTGGCGTTTTTGTTTATTTTTGGCGCCTCTGGCAACTATGGCCAGTGCGCGCGCGCGTAGCTGCTGCAGTTCGCCGGGACCACAACCTTTCCCCACTACTCATTAGCCGCGGGCCGCGCGAAGCGTTGGGCATAAAAAGGCACTTGGTGATCTTCTAGGAGACCAGGATCAACTAGGGCCCGTGCGCGCGCGTGGTGCAGCTGCAGGCCGACGGGACCACCACCTCCCCTCCCCCTCCCCTTGCGCGACACGTCAGCTGCGGGCCGCGCGACGACAATGCAGCCGGCCGGCAGGTCCCGACACGCCCGGCCGACAACAATGCCCCAGCCCGCCGCCTGCCCGCCTCCTGCCCGTTCGCTCGCTGCGGGAGCTTTGGCAGTGGAATAGTACAGACGTGTTTTTCGCGCTTGGCTATTTATCGCTGTTATTTTATCCCAGAGAGTTGTGCGACGGCTCCTTTTGCTCGCAAAAGGATTCCCTAGCGATCTCCGACTAGTTCCAGAGTGTCCGAGTGGATTTACTAATTTTCTTTCCTTTTCAGCACTTTTTTCTCCCTCTCCAGTGGAGTCTGAGTCGTTAAGATTCTTGGGTTGGCCCCGGTGACAGTAGTTGAGATAACCAATCCTACTGGTTCTAACGGGTTGATTACCTTGTCTTTGGCTTAGACTTCCGTTAAAACGAAAGTTTTCTTGGAGGCAGTGGCCAGGAGTCCATACCGTCTAGAGTTGCCTGACACGGCGTTCTGGGCGCGACTGGGTCGCTCCGCGTCGCATACCTCTGGTTAACGAGTAGGAAGTGGGGAGGCATAGGGACCCAATTGAAACCTAGTTTTAAGTTTAATTTAAGCATTCATTGAGTTTTCTTAGTTAAGCTTCCTAGTTTTAAGTTTTATTTACGCATTCATTTAGTTTTCTTTTTAATTTTTCAAGTTTATTTTCACTAGCTTAACATTGCGATTTGCCCTTTTATTTATTTATCTTGCATTCTTTTACTGATTCTTGCGTGAATTACATCGCGACTGCGTAAGAATTTCATCATATTTCCATCTGATATCCAGCGCTCAATTTCTTTATAACGATGGACCCCCAGGCGTTCGGGCCCTTTCGCAGGCATTGCCTACTCGGTAATTAACGGGGACGGCAACTGCTTTTTTTCATCGGTCGCGCTCGCCGTGTACGGCTTAGCCGATCTGCACGGAGTGGTCAGGGAAGAAGCTGTGGATTATGCAGCTCTCAACTGGGGTTTCTATGGGCTCATGGCTATTTACTCCACTGCCGATCACTACCGCGCCGAGATGTCACGTCCCGGCGTGTGGGGGTCACACCTGGAGGCCGCGGCCCTGTCCTCACTTTACAACAGGAGGATCATCATCATCAATGCATACGACGGCGACCTGCTGTCCATCAACGGTCCGCGCGACGACCCCAGCCCTGTGCTGCTTAGGTACAGCGGGAACAGTCACTACGATTTATACAGCGGTGCGCCCGAGGGCTACAATCTCCTCTCCGCCGAGGACCTCGAGGACGACATCCGGCGGATGGACATCGACGCCGGGAGTGACGGAGACTCAGTGCAGTCCGTGCACTCAGACAGTTCCAGCGAGGACATCCCACTAGGTCAACGATTAGATGCCATTAAAATTTCTGACCAGAGCACGGCAGGCTGTGCTCGGGGCTCATTACCTAAATCCCAGGCGTCGATACCAGGTAAGCGACATAGACGCGACTCCACCGGTTCCGATTCTGACGCGCCCGTTTCAGGCCGACTGCCTCCGGCAAAGCGCGCAAGAAATCATGCGACCAATTCCGAATCTGAGTCCCCTTTGTCAACGATTGCCAAATTCGGAGGCACGCCGTGGGCGCCCCAAAAAGGCAAAGCGAGGTCGGCCAAAGACTTCGACCCTGACTAAGCAGGAGGCAAGCAGAAGTAAGTAAGAGTAAAGTAGTAAGAAGTAGTAAGAAATACTACGAAAAAAATAAACAGGCTAAGATTGAAAAAGATAAGGTGTACCGAGCAGAGAATCCGGAAGTACATCGCGAGGCAAGCAAGAACTACGCGGAACAGCACCCTGAGGTTAATCGGGAGACAAGTCAGAGGTACGCGGAGCAACATCCACAGGTAAATCGAGAAACAAGAAGGAAGTACGCGCAGCGACACCCGGAGGTAAATCGAGAAACAAGTCGTAAGTATACGGAGGAACACCCGGAGGTAAATCGAGAGACAAGTCGTAAGTATGCGCAGCAACACCCTGAAGTTAATCGAGAGGCCGTGAAAAATTACAGTGCAAATAACCCCGACAAGAGAAAGGAAGCACAGTCGGCCCGCCATCTCCCAGCCAACCAGCGACGCGGGGCCCTCCTTGGACTACTGCGCGGCATCGAGCTGGACATCATCCAGCCTTTCAATCTAGAGACGTGTCTCAACGACGAGGACTGCCCACACTGTCCTCACTGCAACGCGCGGTTGTTCAAGGAGGAACTCGGCAGACTGAAGTGGTGCTGCGATGAGGGCCGACTGTGCTGCCTCGCTTAACCACCACGAGAGAGTGACTTCTACAACCACCCGGAGTACAAAAAACACCCGCGGGCCTACAATGATTTATTTGCCATGAGCGCACTCTGCCTCAAAGGGGACTGGGTACACGCAAAAACCGGTATCACACACATGAAGCTGCAGGGTCGCACTTATCACCTCATGTTCGATGGGGGCCGCGCACCATCCAAAGGACGGCTTACTACACAAACATGTATATAGACGACGGCGCAGAACGCAAACGACTGGCGAACGGCCAGTCTCTGAAAGCAGATCTTATTCAGGAAATCAAGCAAGAATTGCACCGCCTTAACCCATTCGTCCATCTCTTTAAAAAGCTGGCGGAGGAGGAATCTGTCGACGCAAAACTCATTTTTAGACACGTAGAGAGACGAACGGGCACCAACAACTTTTTGGACCACGATCCCAACGCGGAAGTGGCTGCCCTCATTGCTACAGAGGATATCCCAAACGAACGGCGCCAGCTTATAGTTAAGAAGCACGGAGAGGGACAGCATTATATTGACACCATGAGCCCCTTTATGGAGAGCCTACAGTACCCCTACTTTTCCCAACGGAAACTTAGGTTGGTCATATGATTTAAAAACACCCGATGGGAAAAAGATCTCCCAATTGAAATACATGCGATTTTTCCTCCTCTCCGACGAAAGGTTCGGAAGTGACGGTGGCTCTTAGACGTGTACTGCCGCCACGAGGAGGAAAAATTGCGATTCCTGGAGGAATCACAAAAGCGAGGTAATACCAACGGCCAGCGTGTAGCTCCAGCCAGCGAGCTCCGAGCAGTCCTCGGAGCTCCCTCCAACGCAGACATTAATCGTGACGAGACCATCCAGGGTGAGAGGGGACGGGATGCTGGCCGTATCTACCTGCCTAACACCTATGTAGGATCCGACAGGTACTTCAAAACCAAGTACCTGGATGCCATGGCCATCGTAGCAAAAAAAGGCGGGTGAATTCGCCATGAAGCTACGCAATTTTTTTTTAAGCTTGCAGCTACAGTGTGTGGTAATTTTGTTAATGTTTTGATGACATTAATGGAGATGCTCCAAATGAAAATTGCAGCTAGGAATATGCCTCACAGTGGGAGTGCGGGGAACCAAACTGTTGACGGTATCAAGTGAAATGAACCAGCGCGTTCACATAAGCATGCCGAACCGCTCAGATTACTACGCTGCGCGTTAAAACCAGTAGGCGAAAATCTTGAGATTTTCCCTACCTGCTCCCCCGCCCCTTCCCCTCCTCCCACCACGTAAGGTCATGTAGAGATTCAGGTACCCCCTCCTAAACGCCTTTGCGTAATTATTGAACGCCCCTTTAAAGGATGACAACGTCATGTGAATAACACTTGTTCTAGCCGTGCGTTGTGTTCAGGCCGCACAACTGCCTTCTACGCACTGGTCTCCCCCTCCCGGCGCCACTGCTGATACTGACGGTGGGTCTGCCTGTCTGCCTCCTTTCCAGATTCGACATCGTCCGCCGCGGTGACCACCCGCCCGGCTACCGGCGAAACCGCACCGCCGTGCACCTGGACAGGACCGTCGCCGCCAGCCCCACTTCCACCATGAGGCTGGTGGGGGCGGTCCTGCACCGTGGAACGGAGCCGAACAGAGGGCACTACCGGGCCGTCATCCCGGCCACCAACGGGATGACAATGTGCCTGTGCGACGACGGGGACGTGCGGCCGTACCACCGGCCGGCCCAGACGGAGCTGGTGTTCGCGGTATACGAGGATGCGTCGACGGCGCCTCCACCACCGCCGTCGACGCCGCCGCCACCGCAACCATCACCACCACCACCACCACCTTCGTATGAAAAGTATGGGACACAGTCTTTGAGGAGTTGAGGGAAATGTAAACCCATGGACTGGAAGTTGTTATTTTTAAAGTGTATCTTGTAGCCCAGATTGGTGACTCTACGGCTATTGTAGAAACTTTAGGCCTCAGAGGTTGTTTTGCTAATTGCTTTTGCAGGCGTTGTTGTATCAAGAGACAGGAAATGTGGCAAGACGGTCTGAAAATGGGTGAACCCCTGCCCTGCACACCTGAGAAGCATGCTGAAGATGTGAGGAATGCTACATGTGAGGCCAATAGGAAAGTAACAGGTGTAAATGGTCCCCCTCTCAACCATGGACTAAGGGTGTTTGAACCTGTGAACAGCTGCATATTTGATGTATTTCATGATCTTCTCCAGGGAGTGAACAAAATGGAAGTAAGATTGGCTCTGAGGAACTATGTGTGTGTGAAGAGTACTTCACCATTAATGAATTAAACTCTAGGGTTCAGTTTTTTGATTATGGCCATCCAGACATCAAAGACAAGCCAGTTGCCAATTTTACAGAAGCATTTCTTAAAAGCTTGTCCTCGTACAATCTGCACCAGAGTGGGGCACAGATGTGGTGCCCTACCAGAGCATTTCCTTTCTCTTTGCAGATCTGGTTCCTGAAAATGACGAGTTCATGACACTTATCAGTCTTCTCAATAAAGTCATGACAACAGCTTTTTCCTATGCCGTATGTGATCGTGACCTGGTTCTTATCAAAGAACATCATCAGCTCTTTCAGGTTGTATTCCCTGGACGCCCAGAACATGGAAATGAAGCAAATGTAGCTGTGGAAGGGCAGGAGGTGCGAGATGTGGAAGAAGAAGAAGCACAAGCAGTACATTCAGAGTAAGGTTTCCAAGACTTCTATGAAGACGACCCAGAAATTGAAGAACAGAGAGAAGACGACCCAGTGGCTGAAAAACAGAATGAGGAAAATCCAAATGCTGGTGTTAGAGCAGGTGCAGCTCAGAGAAAGAAGAAACCCCGAATCATCAGGATGCTGAACAAACACCATCATATGTTAGAATCAATGGCCCTATAGTATTATATTGGTGAATTCGCCATGAAGCTAGGCATTATTTTTTTTTGAAGCTTACAGCTACAGTGTGTGGTAATTTTGTGAATGTTTAGATGACATTAATGGAGATGCTCCAAATGAAACTTGCAGCTGACAAGAATATGCCTCACAGTGGGAGTGCGGGGAACCAAACTGTTGACGGTATCAAGTGAAATGAACCAGCGCGTTCATATAAGCATGCCGAACCGCTCAGATTACTACGCTGCGCGTTAAAACCAGTAGGCGGAAAATCTTACGTGAGATTCCCCCCCCCCCCCCCCCTTCCCCTCCTCCCACCACGTAAGGTCATGTAGAGATTCAGGTACCCCCCCCCCCTAAACGCCTTTGCGTAATTATTGAACGTCCCTTTAAAGGATGACAACGTCATGTGAATATCACTTGTTCTAGCCGTGCGTTGTGTTCAGGCCGCACAACTGCCTTCTACGCACTGGTCTCCCCCTCCCGGCGCCACTGCTGATACTGACGGTGGGTCTGCCTGTCTGCCTCCTTTCCAGATTCGACATCGTCCGCCGCGGTGACCACCCGCCCGGCTACCGGCGAAACCGCACCGCCGTGCACCTGGACAGGACCGTCGCCGCCAGATCAACTTCCACCATGAGGCTGGTCGGGGCGGTCCTGCACCGTGGAACGGAGCCGGTCAGCGGCCATTACCGGGCCGTCATCCCGGCCACCGACGGGAAGACCATGTGGCTCTGTGACGACTCCGAGGTACGGCCGTACCACCGCCCGGCCCAAACGGAGGTGGTCTATGCGGTTTACGAGGATGCGCCACCACCACCATCCTCGTCTCCGCTGCCACCTCTATCACCATTACCACCACCACCGTCCTCTTCGCCGCTACCACCGCCACCACCACCACCGTCGTCTCCGCCACCTCCACCCCCTGCCACCACATGGGGGTTGGAGTGGCCGGAGGACGCGGTGGGTCCAGCGCCAGGACGGGATCGGCTCCGGCGCCCCCTCTCCGGGCCACCGGCCTTAGTGGCGCTGGAGGAGGGGGGCCAACAACGCTGTAAGTATAGGTGTAACATAATCACTTGGTGTTAGGGAGATTTGTTTCAAGTGACAGTAGCTGGAGACAGTTTACACCAGCCGACGGGCGAACTTTGTAACGCCTACATTTCGAAATCCCAACGATTCTGATTTCCATAGCAATACCAGTGGCATAGTAGTGTGGCCATATTACGTCTGATCAAAGAAGGACTTTGATTCAGGCGCGGATCCAGGAGCCACTTTTTTTTTTTTTTTTTGGGGGGGGGGGGGGCAATGTACCACTTTTTGCCTACTTACAGGCGAAAAGTTCGGCGGGTTGCCTAAATTTCAGCCGCCCTCCGGGCGCCTTGGTAGCGTCTTGGTGGTGGTGGTGGGGGGGGGGGGAGGCAAAACCCCTTTTGCCCCCCCTTGTATCCGCGCCTGCTTTGATTTCAAGATTTAGATCTCACAAAATCATGTTTTCATGATATCTCGCCGCTACTGTTACGGCTAGCCAAGCTCCGAACACACATGGGATTGACCAGATTTCCAGGCCTTTGGTGCAGTAAGTGACAAGCGCGATTCTTTTGTCGCAGTCCTCTTCGAGATGGCCGCGGTTGCCAAACGCCGCAGCAGAGGCGGATGGTCCGCATGGTGCCCCGTCGGGCCTACGTCCGGTGGCCCAGTGCCGTGCCTGGGCTGCGGCCAGGTCCAGCAGTCAAGATGGCACTGGGTCCACCACCACCGGACCTGCCCAGCAACAACGTGAGTGTGCCTGTAGTGTAGTGGATGCTGTTCAGCCGTGTGCGCGCCATCCGTGCGTCCTGTACGTTTTCATTCATATTGTTGTAGCAGCCGACTTTGTTGCTCATTATTTAGTCCAAGAGATCGGCTTCTACTTCGGACCGCTGCGGCCCGAACTTTGCAATGAGCTTCTCTCTCCCGCACCCCCTCCCCTCCTCCCGCCCCCTCCCGGACTGCGTGTCCCGGGTTCGATTCCCTGCCATGACCCACACAGACCATTACAATCATCCCATATTCACTGCACACTGCAACAAAATAGTTTGTATTGCGAACAACTTCTTCGCAAGGTTTTACCAGTGTGCGAGAAAGCTAGGGGTTTTGCGTAAAGTCCTGGACATCCTCTCCCCGCTCGCCTTTATCACAACTGAATTCTGCGGCGAGAAATTCATCACCATCAGGAAAATTCTCCCATTGCTGTTTCTGCTGAAGAAACAGCTGTTAACGTTGCAGCCCGTAGATAAGCTGTCCGACACTCTCAAAAATCAAGTGGAAATCCAGCTGCGCATTAGAGGCTGGTTAATGTGGACCAGAACCGGATGTACGTGGTGGCCACCGTGTTGGATCCCAGGTTAGGGAGGAGATAATCTCTCGTGGGACCGATGAATCACCAGAGCAGTTCAGACAAAGATTTCTGCATTTCGAAATTTGGCTTGACATTGGAGCATGAAGATTTAACTACATCTGCTCCGTATGGCTCAAGGACAAAGTGAGTTTTAGTGGTTTGCCTGATTTTACACAATTCACTATCATCATCATACCCTTTTCTTCTTTTTTTTCCTCATTAATAGGTAGTAAACTTTTTCATGAAACTGCTAACTGAGAGGAGCAAATTTGGAAACCTTCCAATCATTTATGTCTTTGACACCTTTTTCTACCCAAAACTGAGAATGTCTGGGGTTGAAAAAACTGGACAGATAAGGTTAGCATATTTAATCGTACTTACACCTTTACGTGTTTAACACAGTTTTTGTTTTATAACTGCAATCCCCTACTCCTGCTGCGTGTAACGAAAAATGCTTTTGTAATTTCAGGGCAGCAACCTCCTCAATTTTGAGCTACTGATTGTGCCAATCCACAATGTCAATCACTGGACCCTTACTGTGAAGGGTAAAAGTATTCAGTACTTTGACTGTTTAAAGGGCCAGAAACCAAGATGCTTACAGGTAAGAAATATTGAGATACCTGCCCAATAGCTCTTGGCATCATCCTGATCCACGCCAACGTCAACTCAGGCCCGCGGAGTCAGCCCGAACCGGCTTCAAGCGCGCGGAGTGGAGTGGAGTAGGGTTGGAAACCCAAACTTCGATTAATCGATTATAATCGATTATGCGCTACTAACTTTGATTATTTTGTAATAGACTACGGCTGTCCCAACTAAGTTCCCTAATCGATTAAATCAAGCCAATTATCCGAATCTGTTCCCAAAACTGAGATTTTGGCACTTTACGACATTTAGATCGGTTTTGAGACGGTTTTTGTGTCCTTTCGTCACCGTAATTTAATTACACTGCGTTTCGCGGCATTGTTTGCTCCCCATAGTTGGTAACTGCCATCGCGCTATCGCCTTCGTTTGTTTAGTAAGTCTTCTGTTTGAAGTGATGTGTACACCATGCCCCATGCCGGTTAAAACTGAAGACTACTGCTCTGATGGTGCTTTTGTTTTCCTACTTTCTTTTGATCACATTCGATGCACTACTGATGGGATTTTTGGTGTATAGCCAACCTAATTTGAGTTCTCTGGTTCGCCTTAAAGAATATTTAACCATGTTATTAATGTGGAAGTGCGTTTAGATTGGAGCGTGAGCGCAACGCACCTGCCTGTCTTGCATTCCCCGCGACCTGCCTCTTACGTACGACACGACGATACCCCACGACGATACCCCGCGCTCGCCCAATACCGTGCCTGTCACAGAATTTTTCGGAATTTTTAATTTCCTGACGGGTTTAATTTTTATCAGAAGTTTTAAATAAACGTTACTCTTTTATTCGCTGTGTGTTTCTCTCCTGATTGAGGAAACTCGATAAAATGCATTTTCTCCCCTTGCACTCAAAAATTCGGGTTTTGCCAATAATTTTTTTACCGATTTTCGATTAAAATCGACTAAAATCGATTTAACCTATCGATTAATCGAGTCCCGTCGATAACGGGTTTTGAAGTAAGCGAAAAGTCGATTAATCGATTATTGTTGAGAAGTTTCCAACCCTAGAGTGGAGTGGAGTGAACTGCAGGGAACAGTGTGGGAGCACCCTTACCAGATGACATTGCACGGGAAAAACAAGTGCAATGAGCATTTTACTTAAGCACTCCTCATGCATCCTTAAGAAACGAAGGGGGGGGGGAAGGGGGGAAGGCGGGGGGGCACACCCTAACACTGCATCGGACATTCATGCATATACTTGAGAAATGAATTTGTTGACTTACTGCACTGAAAGCTGGCGCGAAGCCATCCCCAAAGATTCACTTGTTCTCTTTTGAAGGGCGTTATGGCCTCTATGTCCTCCCTGCTGCTGAGAAGGGCGGCTTTGTCGAAGTGCAACTCTGAAGAGTAGAAGAGTCAGACGTCACCACTAACCAAGCACATACTATAGATACTGAGGAAGAAATGCCGGAGGAGGAAGTGGTTGAAGTCTTTAAAACCAAGTCAAGGTGGACAGGAGAAGAAGATGAGCTGCTTCTTCAGCTTCTTGAGGCGTGGATTCAAAGTGAAGGAGTAGAGAAGAAGACGGGAATATGGGACGCCATGGAGGAGGTATGTATCATGCACATTTCATCTTCCACTGCGGTTTGACAAGCCAGTATTATTAATTTTCAGCGACTAAGAAGGCAAATGAGTGAGCAGACTGCAGAGGGAATTGAAGCCCGACAAACTCTTCAATTTGATTTCTTGAATAAACCAATTGATCAAGAAATGGACAAAGAAGAAATCAATCGCGAGGTCGCCGAAATTGACGACGCCTTAGAAATGATGACTTTTGTCCAGCAGTCAAGACTCACCAACATGTCGTGGGTTGATATGGTGGAAGCAGAACAGCCCTCCAGTAATTTGCCGGATGAGGACATCTTGCAGCTAGAAGTCTCAGAAGCTGATCTGGACCTCGACGGAGCGCCCAAGAAACCACCGCCAGAGGCAGCGACAGTGGCAGTCGAGACAACTGTCACAGCAGCCCCAAAGCCACCAGCCAAACTACGGTGCTGGAACTGCGGTGGTAGGGGCCACACGATCGAGGACTGCAAGAGGCCCTCCAAACGGCAGATGAAGGCTGCAGCAACAGCGGCCCAGCAGCGTCTCTACCTGAAAACACCCAAGAAAGGTGAGAAGCTGCCGCTAGAACTTCAGGCTGCGAGAGAGGCGGCTGCCTTTCTGCCCGAACCCCCGAAGCCGTTCACGTTCCTGGAGGACTACTAGCACCAGTGACTGTTAAGTGCTAATTGCCCCATTGCCTAATGCCATGATTTTTCCTTTTAAGGTTAAGAGTGAAAGTTAATAAAAAGCCTTAACCACAAACCTGTGTTACTGTTGATACCTGAAATCCTCTTTTGAAATATTAAATACTGAACCAATTGGCCTGTCAGACGGCTGTGCCAGGTTTCCGATAACCTAACTGCAGTACTCAATAAGCCTGTTTGGGGACCAACCTCACTCTGTGCTGAAGTACTTGTTAAACCTAAAACAAAACAAATGGTCACACACAATACCTTTTTCGAGGGAAGGAAGAGAGACGATTATTATTTAAATGAACTTGACTGTTTATGGAAAAAGGAAAGCAATCGATAAAGGAGAAATATTACTCACCACTTTTGATACACTAACACTCCGCGTACCGACGCTAACATAGCCGACCAATCGGAAACGAGAGAAGCTAAACGACCACTGGAGTCAGAACAACTCAGACTGATTAAGTCAAAATAAATACTGGAGACGGCCTCGGTGCTTCAAGAGGAAAAGACGTCACTTCGTTCCTCACAACCACCTGTGGCCTGGTTGGTAGGAGTGTCGCGTCGGGTGAGGAATGTAGCCGGTTCAACTCCCAGTCATGGATCAATTATTCCAGTGATGACTGATTTGATAAAATCAGTCGTTTGACTAACATCTGGGAACTCTTCTTCAAAGAAGTTTGAACCAAGCTCCCAATAGACCACGGACCCCTACCTAGAGCAAAGCTCCCCGCCAACTCCCATTCCAAGGCGGAAGGTGGTAACCCTTTTGCCGTATGGCGCGAAAACAATTGAATTATGAACTCGAACGCGGATAAGCTGACCGAGTACGAAAGCTAAAGCAAACAACTCTCAACCTAAGAAACGGTTGTCAAGAACAACGGAGGACAACCAATCATAGTCCGCTCACCTTCTAAGCCCGAATAGTAAGTTTCAAAGTCTAAACTTTCAAGTCGGCTCGGAAAGAAAAGAAAAACCTAATTTCCAAGAAATGGATCCCGAAAACGAATGGGGACTTCCCCTTGATGACAGTGAGTTTTAAAACATGGCACGACTATCATAAATACCCCCCTACTGGGTTTACTAGTGTCCTCCACCCCTTGTACTCCCTATGCAGTCATCGTGAGAGTGGACGTAACAGAAGTGAAAGCGGGAGATGGCGGCCCTCCTCCTGAGAGACGGTCGCTCTACGTGGTGTCGTGCTGGGAACAGGGAGCCTCTAGACCACAACGCTATGCGTTGGTGGTGAGGAATAAGCAGAGGCCCAAGTTCTACACTTGGCTATTCACCATAATGCCGGACTGCAAAGAGGATCCCCCGGAGACCAATGGCCCCACGTGCCAGACCACGTACTGGGCCGATTGAGAAAGAGTGCTATAAATATAAAAAAAAAAAAAAATATATATTGTTCGTGTTGTTAAAAACTAGTAACGACTTTCATTTTGAGAATGAACCTGCGACAGCAGACTCGAAGAGAATACGATCAAGTGCAAAATCTTACCAACGTCCCAGTTCCCACTTCCAAACACTTCCCTTTTAAAAACTTTAGCAACTACGCAGAGGTCCGTACTACTGACTACTGAGATGATGGTGTCCCAGAGGTCCAACTACTGCAGTCCACACGCAGTTGAACGGTTCTAAAAGTTAAGTTAAATGAAAAACTAGTGCTAGGGATCCTTAGCAGTAAGAGAATAGTAGTGATGCCATTAGGTAGGCTTAGATTAAAATTTGGACTAGGATGGCATCGAGGCATTCCCTGTAATAGTTAGAGGGATGAGGACAAGCCACCCCAAGGATTGGGTAGGCGCTGGTAAAAGTAAATACTGTGGGAGATGTGTGTTGTGTGTTTCAGGTGAAATCATCTCCATTCCAGGAATACTAACCCTTTTCTTAGTTGATCCTACCCCTCACGTCTCGACAGAGTATCCGAAAGGCTACACCCACACTGTGGTGGAAGTGGGCCCGAAGAGAAAATGTTGTTGACAATACGCTGAAGTATTGAGGTGTAGAATAGTACTGGATTCCCTGTCAAGGGTTGGACGCCTTAGACAAGCCGTTGTAGGTGGGAGTCTGGTACTTAGGGTTTTTACAGGTCTACACTTCTAGAACTTCCAGAACTTCAAAGAAAATGCAGTATAAAAGTCAATTATTGTAAGGCCGGGAAGTTTACTTTTCTTTTTAGGAGGGAGTGATGTTATGGTCTGATGCAATTAAAAAAAGTAAACATAACCCATTCTGGTCACTGGCATGCAAGCCGCCATCTTCCTAAGGACTCACTCCGACCATACTCTCTCATACTCTTATTCTAAACACTGTAGAGACTTCCCGAGCCGGTTACCAAGGAGGCCTCCTGGCCTCAGTCTGTTGTGAACCTTGCTAGAGTGCACTCGCAATAAATCACGATCCTCAGAACGTCTCCTCCATTCCAATTCCCACACGCACATAACAGGACACAGAAAAAAATTGGAATTGTAATAACAATTTGTTATTTTAAATGATAGGGAAAGGCTTGCAGGAGCAGTCAATGGAATCTGAACAGATATTGATAGAATCATTTTTGCAAGATATATCATCAATGGCTTGGCACACATGTGAAAATTGCAAGGAGAGGCATTTGATACCACACAACAATGCAAAGAAGTGTGTTCATAGAAGAAAGTGTAATCATTTTACTGAAGGCAATAACATGGACCCTCGTGAAGTTCCAGATGTATTGAAAGGGTTATCATTTATAGAAGAACAGTTGATAGCTTTGATTCATCCACTTATATCTTATTTCAAACTGAAAGGATTGCAATATGGATATAGGGGGAATGTCATAAATTTCCCACAGGATGTAAGTGGATTTGCCAAGCAGCTTCCTCACAAGGTTGATGATTTATCAACAATTGTGAAAGTAAGAAGGAAATCTAAAGATAACACGTATCATGACTTTCGTGTGCGGTCTGGAAAAATAAGACAGGCCCTTGTGTGGCTGAAAGAAAATAATCCATACTATAAGGACATTGAAATTGATGAAGATTCTTTGAACAAACTGCCTATTAATGGAAACATCTTGACAGAAATTATTTTAGAAGAAACCACAGAAGGAGTTGAACATGAAATAAGCAAGGAAATTGGAAGTGATGATGAAGATTACATTGATCACACAAGAGTTTATCAAAATCATTATCCACACCAGGATAAACAAATTAAGACTCACCTACATTGGCCAAATCTGGTTGATGAACCAATCGACGAATTTAATACTGCTGGATACATTGCCTGCGCATATCCAACATTATTTCCATATGGAACTTGTGATTTGCGCCAAGAAAGAGACATTGAAGTGAAGACATCAAATTATTTTAAACATTTGATGCATTTCCATGATGAACGGTTTGCAAAGCACATCACCTTTCGATTCTTTGCATATAATTCATGGATGCGATGGACAGCTCTCAATGATGGAAATGTTTATGTTGAAAACAATAAAGAGTTTAAAAACATGACTGTAGACAAACTGAAAAATTTGATCGAAGAAAAACGGAGTACAATGAAGAAAATCATGTTTTATGCATCAAGTCTTCGAGGGACAAAAGCTTATTGGCACACCAGAGGAAATGAACTAAGGGATATGGTTGAACAGCTTGGCTTGCCAACGATCTTTCTGACGCTCAGTTGTGCAGACGGTCACTGGGAAGAATTATTTCAGCCGTTACCAGGGATGCAAGATAGGGTGTGCCATACTTCATTTTTTTCGAAATTCGGTGTACGCGTTACCTCAATCGAGGCCATTTTTCATGCTGATAACAATCCTATGGTTTGGGAACTGAAGCATCTGTTTATTAGACCTGAAAGCACGTGAGTTTGAATCAGCTGTTCGATACCTCCTAAGCATTTGCGCTCATCTGCCAGCCGCCTGCCACAAAAGCGCTCAACTGTCCGGTATTCTCCACAAAACCGCTCATCTGCAGACCGCGCTACTCAAAACCGCTCACCTGTATACGAAAGTCTGCACAGGTGAGCGGTTTTGAGTTGCGTGGTCTGCAGATGAGCGGTTTTGTGAAGGATACCGGACAGTTGAGCGCTTTTGTGGCAGGCGGCTGGCAGATGAGCGCAAATGCTTAGGAGGTATCGTGTTAAGACATATGACTTATACAGGTAAGGAGGTTGTTGGGTTTTATTTATTTTCCATACTAGCACAGCAATAGCCAAAGTTCGCCTGTCTTTAACTTTCAATATGGATAGTTTCCTATAAAGTGGAGTTATATGTTCAAATGACTTAGCACCTGCTATAAATCTTACACAGGCATTCTGTAACCGTTGAAGTTTCAAAGTACTACAATCAGACATATCAGTGAATACAACAGAAGCAAAATCTAAGTGGGGAAAAGCAGATTCATATGTGTTGACATTAAAATGGATATACAATTGTAAATCATCTGCGTAACCATGGTGACGATAGTTCGTTATAACTGTGGGCAAGTCGAAAAGGTACAGTAGAAATAGTAGAGGACCTAACACACTGCCTTGAGGTACACCAGTTATAATTTTAGCCCAGTATGAGAAAAGTATTTCAGACAAAAATACCCTGTGATGTCGCCCTGACAAATATGAAGCAAACCGGTTTACAACTGCGTCTGAGAAACCAAGAAATTTAAGCTTTACAAGAAGAAGCTCATGATGAATAGGATGTGCAATACTTCATTTTTTCCGAAATTCGGTGTACGCATTACCTCAATCGAGGCCATTTTTCATGCTGATTCCGAGGAAAAAAGGTAAAAAAATTTGGAGGCCGTTTAGGGGGTCCGACTCGCCTCGGTTGGGGGCCTAAATGCCCCTCTACAGGGCGAAAAATTAATGTTGTCAAAATTTTTTGAAAAAAACCCTCCAACTCAAATCGACGAAAGTAGGGCCCTAAAGGGCTGAAATTTCAAGGAAAACGTCGTATCTTTTACGGTTGTAAAGATATCGGCATTAAAAGTGCAAAAATCGATTATTGCACTTTCAATGCCGATATCTCTGAAACCGTAAAAGATACGACGTTTTTGGCTGTTGCAGGCTCGCAATGATCGATATGCGTTGCAAAGAAGCAACTGGCAACTTTGAAGAACCTTTTGGAGGAATTCACGTCATGTTTCTCGGAGATATCAAGCAGTTACCACCTGTAGATGACACTCCATTTTACTCTGAGAATGGAGTTAAAGTATTGTCAAAAACAGGAATGTCAGTATTTAAGAACACAGAAAAGAAATTTGTGCTAAATACATGTTTTCGACAAGAAAAAGATGAATTTTTGGTGATGTTGGACAAATTGAGTGATGGCATATTCGATGATGACAGTTATAGTCTCATTTCAGAAAGATTCCTTTCAGCTGTAACGAAAGAGGAAATGGGAAAATTTGATGATGCGATGAGATTGTTTGCAAGAACAGAAGATGTTCAAGACTATAACATGAGGAAGTTGAGGAGATTAAAAGATGAAAATGGAACACAATCACCTGTTGTCAAAATTTCAGGAAAGCACAATTGTCATGCTGCAAAATTGGCCTCAACAAATGATGCTGAGGGATTAGAGAAAGACATCTTTCTTACAAAAGGATGTAAAATTATGTTGAAGAGCAATTTGTGGACAAAAAAGGCCTCGTGAATGGCGCGATTGGTAATGTTCATGATATTCTGTACCATGATGATGTGAATCCAGAATCAGGAAGTCCATCAGTGGTCGTGTGCAGTTTTCCTACATATACTGGCTCTAGTCTTATACCTGGAACAAAAATAATTCCCATCAGCACCATTGTCACATCATGGACAGATGATAAAAATAACAAGTGCACAAGAACTCAATTCCCAATTGTAGTTGCATATGCATGTACAATTAATAAGGCACAGGGAATGACATTGGACAAGGTAAACTAATTCTGTGGTTGAAACTTATCATTTCTGAACGATAATAAACTTTCTTCATACACTTCTTATCAGGCTGTTATCAACATTGGACCGAAAGAATTTTCTGCTGGACTGTCATATGTCGCATTTTCAAGAGTTCGATCCATTAATGGCCTGATTGTTTATCCTTTCCTGAAAAATAGATTGAGTAATTTGAGACATACATTGAAACAAAAAGCAAGATTTGATTTTATAAGTAAATTTTGTGTTAGAAACAATTAATATCTTTATGTTCTCGACACTTGAGAACAACATGTTATGTTTAAATATGGAAAATGTTGGCACAAATGGTCTTCCGGTAAAAAAAATTGGCATTGGTACTACTGACCCATTGTTGATACTAATAAAGGTTCACTTACATTCTCCCTTACATTTCAATCGTCTTTAAAACAATGGATAGAATAAGGTGAGTGATTATTAGGAGGAGTTTACATATTGATGTGAAATTGTTATTTTAAAATCTTTAAATGGCCTCTTCAGATTCCTGTTCAATCGACAAACAGGCTTTGATGTGTCAAACCAATTCACATTTTTGGAAAAATCATTGGTTGCATATAAAATACCAACAGACATCATCCTGCAACCAACAAAAGTTGTTGAATGTCATTACATTTCCAAATAATTCCATTTCATGACATCAACGAACACTGTATCATGTTCAGAGCATTGCAGATCAGGCCAAAGAAAAAGCTTTTATCCAATAACTTTGTCAAGGTATTCATTTATAATAACAAGAAGAGGAAACTGCACAGTAAGATCTGTGCAAGTAATTCCAAAGATCACACTTTTACTGCATCATGCTTAAACAAAGTGAGGTCTCACATGGTGAATATCAACTGCAACAAACTTTCAATTGAAATTACCGATGCAACAACACTTGAAACAATCACAACCTTCAATGTAAGAAGTAAATAGTTGCAAGTGCACGAGCAGTGCACCATGATGGCAACTGAGGGGAGTTCGGCTGGACCAGTGCTCCTGATTCATCAAGCTTAACAGTTATATTTTACAGAATCCTTCATCAGAGACCATCGATCATGTCACATTTTACCACAATGAACATGTCATTGCATTCACACCCAGTGGATATATGTTCCATTATTCAATTGATGATATAAGTAAAAATCATTCCCAGTAAGATGAAGAGGAACCACTTTAAATTTAATCTCCGCAATTTCTCCCTTGCATTTACTCTTTCTTTTCTAATGCAAACAAGAACCAGTCACCTTGCAAAATAATGGATGTCCAAAACTGACAACTTCTTTGAGATCTTTAATTGTACTCATAAAAGATCAAAACTTCATCAATTATGTATGATCCTCACACGTCATCAAATGTTGCTATTTTACCTCTTCTTTTATGAATGTTGGTATATATTCACCATTAATGAGATGCTTCCACTGTTCCTCTTTAGATCTATATGTTCCCTCTTCCATCTTCACATGTTGTATCGTGCATAACATTGGCAGACGATTGCACGGTGGTGCTGGGAACAAATAGCCACTTGGAATTGATTGACACACGGATCCCTAAAACAATTGGATATGTCATGTCAAAATCAGGTAACACACATCCTTCCATAGATCTTCATGTGTTTTCTCACTAATGCAATCTTTTTTCCTTTAAACATTTTAGATGTCACTTTCATTTGTAATAATGACAACATTCTCACAAACACTCAACAAGAGGGTATAGTCTCTGTAATAGACAGAAGAAAGCACAACGTGGTTTTGAAAACATCATGGCAGACACGAATTGGGCTGAACACTCATTGCTTTGATTCTTTTGGATCTGTTTTCACTGCAGGGATGAATTTTGCAACAATTTTCAATTAATTTCCATGAACATCATCTTTTTATTTCCCTCGACTTTTTGCATTTATTTTAACAAGTGTTCTTCTCAATTATTATTATTATAATTATTAATCATTCAATTCAATAGATATAAGAACAAACAATATTTTTACTTCACTATCTTCACAATTTGTCTCTTCTATTTTTGTTTTTCTTTGTCATTCAATTATTATTGTCATTAACGATCATTCAATTGTATGTATTGATGTGATCCGCAAAATTACAGAGTAAACTTAACCTAATCTGGTCACCGGCATGCTGGCGGCCATCTTCCTAAGCACACACTTCCGCCTGTACTCCCTCATACTCTCATTTCAAAGACTGTCGGCCTTCCCTGGAGGCGCCAACATTCGAAACCGAAGCCCGATTAAGTTCACTTGGTACACAGGCTCAACTCAACATGCCAACAAAAACCGGGATTTCAAAATTTTAAAACATTTTCCATTAGGCATAAACCCATCGATAAATAAAGAAGTAAACTGTCCCATGATCACCCTCAAAACACCCCAAATCACCCCGAAAACAGCTCTGAACCAAACAATGGTCTCCAGCGGCAACACGATTGTGTGTGTGTTGTGCCGCCATAGTCCTCTTGAGTTTCCATATGAATATGGACAGTATTTCAAATGAGTGGGGCCTGCCGGAGCCAATCTGTAAGTCTTAATACATGGTGCACCTGCCCTTTGACCCACTCTCTTGCTACATCAAACCGACATAGACACCCCCCATCCTCTCCCGTTTGCTTTATACAGCTAGTGTTCCTCTGTGGAAAGTGGATACCTACGAGGTCCAGCTTAAAGATGTCTGTTGTTCTCCGCACAAGAGATCACATTACACCATCTGCTGCTGGTCTGCAGGGACGTTGTTCCCAGTTCGTCATGGCCTTATCCTTGAAAACAATTCACGTATAGAATTTTATAAATGGCTATTCAGAGTGATGCCAAATCTTATTGAGGATGACCCAATTGACAAGAATAATACTTCCCTGAGGACTTATACCCAAATTTGTAATTAATTCGCCCACCTTTGGGTTTTCCATTTCTTGAATGGCTTTTCTGACTTCTGGCTTTGCATTTGAAGATGACATGGAATTCCAAATCCATCAAGCAGACTTCTCAATGCAAGATGTGAATCCACGCACAGCTCAACAAGGCCTCTACTTGGAATTATTTGCGATGCACATCCTATCGAACCTGGACATGCCAATCTGCCGTGTTGCAATGCGATTGACATTGACACACCGATCCAACTCCGCCTGCATCCTTGACTTGTCTGCATTTGACCAGACTCACACGACATCACCTGAGCGTGCATTGATGTATGCTGACAGACGCAGAGACAAACCCATCGGCATCGTCAACCTCCGTCTTGTTGTTCTGTTTAACATATTTCTACAAGACGCAAGAACTCGTAATTTTCTCTTAAAAAATTGACTTGGTCCACCCTCAGCTCACTTTTTCATAAACTTTTTCTGTTAAACACAAACATAAACTTCTTTCTTTCCCCATCTCCATCCCAAATTTCAAACCGTTTCATGCATATTATGCCACCTTGGCTTTGCACACACATCTACAACTTAAATTTAGACATGATCGTCTCCAGTATATGATTATCCTTATGAGCTTCCTTTTTTTTCCCATCACCATCCCAAAGATTAAATCATTTCATGCATTTTCTGCCACCTTGGCTTTGTGCACACATCTACAATTTAAATTTAGACATGATCATCACCAGTATCTGATTATCTATGTACCTTCCCACAACCACCACAAATTTAATATGAATATTGTGTAACCCATGTTCTTCCCACCTCAATTCTTTTATTAACCTTGTTTGTTCTCCAGGAAATAATCATTGTGCATCAACAAACAATAGAAATAACATTTCAATATCAATATTTTTTTATTTTCAATTCAAGACAACCATGCAATCATGCAACAATTTAAAAATCATCATCCCAACATACCATACCATCATTCGATTACAATATTAAAATGTTTTTATTTTGAATCCAAGAAAACCATGCAAATCATGCAAGCATGCAACAATAGAAAACCATCACACCAGCGAACCCCCACTACCACCAGCACTACTTCCGTCTTCAAACCTTCCTCTTATGTTATTGCTGACCATTGTGCATTCAGCACCCCTCTTGGTCATTGCACCAATCTTGGTTAAAAATCCTCGATCAATATCTACAGAAGGAAACCGCAAATGTTATACAGAACACATCCATTTTTAAGATTACTTCATAATTCACAATTGATTTTCAAATTTACCTTCACCATTACGGTGCACTCTAGCAATGTTTGCTGTCCCAATCATTCCATAGCGGACAACACTCCAACGGGTTTCCTCATTTGCACAGTCGGAGTTGATTTGGTTCAGCAACACATCTTTCATCCGGGACACAAATGCCCCAGGCAGGTACGTGAACATCATTAGCCCTTCAGGAGACTCGATCCTCGCCACTATGCCTGGAACTTGCCGATTTCCTATCTTACTCGTAGTACGAGTAAGTAAATGGATAGGAAATTTGGTTCCTATCTCAAGCTCTCCAAAGGAAATCTTCACATCAGTGTTCTGAAGTTCAGCCAATTCCTTTGCTATCTCATCGCGGTTCATCTACACAATTTTCAAAAAATTAGTATATCAATTCACTTCATTAACACTTTCCATTGGGTTCATTCAGGTCACACTTAAACCTTACCTTCTCAAATTGCAATAAAATTAAACCAAAAAGTTAAGCTTTACACAATACAACGTTCAAGCGTAATGGCAGGCAACACAAACACTAGGAAACGGATACACAAACAATCCCCTCCATGATTACCAACTTACCAATACAACCAATACCAACTTACAGATCCGTTCTCCAACTTCTTTGCGACCATAACCTTTACCTGTGTTTTTCCATAAGTTCATTTATGAACACACCACATCACACCACACCTTCACAATTTTTTTAACCTTCATACTTTCAATTTTTCTTCATTACTCCCTGTTGGTCAACCTGTTTCATTTCCCACAATGCGCCACTCACCACTAACTATTCCGAATTTTGACAACAAATTTTCCGCATTTTGCTCACATAAGAAAAACACCTTATTTATTTCAAGGACGTTTTTTCTCAATTTTCAACCCGCAAATTTACTGGAAACTTGTAAAATTCGCTATTGCCCTTATTGCCCACTCTCATAGACAGGCAGTCAAACACGGAGTACTTCCTGCCCATGACTACTGCTCCATCCGCCCATCACAAGTTGCCAACATGCGACTATTCTTGCAGCACTGTACACTCAAACTTCACGTTTTTCCTCACATTCCAATCACATTCCTTTTTTACTCTACCGTAAGATACATATCCCCTTCCATTTTATTTCAAGATCATTTATTCGATCACATCATCCTAAAACAATTCCATTCACCGTAACATGTTGGCAGTTCAATTCCGGGAAAATACGAACATCACTAACAATGCTTCTTCCCTGCGGTCCTTCCCTGACCCTTAGCCATCCCGCATCGGTGCTTGCACATCTATCCCGACCACCGTTTTTTTCAGCATCTTGTTATCACCATGACGTCTCCATCGTTACCGTCAGATCAGTAAGTGTATCAAACATGTCTCCATTCTTTTCCCTACATTTTACATGGTCCATTTCCCCAATTTTTACTTCAATTTCCCAGGGCCAATTATTTACATCCACCACCATCCGAAACCCTCGCAAGCTCAATAAGGGACATGTTGCAGTCAAATCACAGGTCCTGTTTCACCACTTTCGATGCCCCTGTCAGTTCATAGCTAAAAAGGGACTTATATGCTGCGCACAAGCTGTTCGCAAAATACTGCACAGGTCCGTGTGCAGGGGAACACGATGTGTGGGTAGTGGCGGGTGGGTTTGCGGCCCACCTCACTAAGAAAACAACAAGCTACCATGACATTGATGTTTTCATTTTTTGCACTGGGCAATTGAAGAACGGTAAGTCCCTCTTCCTAACTTCTTTCACTGTAATATCAGCCATTTTCCCATCCACTAATTCCTGAAACTTCTTGCAGTTAAACCTGACAAGGGATGTTTTGCAGTTAAACAAACAGGCAAGAATGTCATCACTTTCTCTTTCTTGGGCAACGAGATCCAATTTGTTCAAGTTGACTTTACAATGAAGGACGTCGTGCCATCCATCCAGCCGAAGGAGTTGTATCTTCAGTTCTTCGCCACGTACGTCCTCTCAAGATTCGATCTGCCAATTTGCAGGGTGGCCGTCAAATTTCAGCTGCAGAGTGACAGCGAAACATGTGCAGTACTCGATTTCACACCTTTCAAGCACCAGCATTTTACGACACCTGCTAGGATAGCCAAGTATAAATCAAGATCTAACGGCGGAGCGATGTCTAGTTTCACTCTGCGCCATGCAGCACTTTTTGCCATTTTCATGCAAGAGTCAAAAGAGCATGTCAAAAAATTTTAAGTGACTTGTCAATATTTCACAAATGACAATGCAATCACACTTGTATATACATACTCAATCCAACTATTTAATTTCAAATCTTCACCAATTGCTTTTACCTGTACAAAATTTGATCAATGTTAACACTTGTATGTCCATTTTCATCCATTTCCATGCATTGTTAGTTCCTTTTCTTCCATCTCCTTTTGTTTATTCTCCTCTGTTTTTGTTCTGTCCGAAACAATAACATTCTGTAACATTGAATTTCTGTTTAGAACCCTTCAATTACTCGTACGTATTTCATCTGTAAAAAATATAAACGATGATGTCAAAATTATCTTTACGTGCAATGTAATTCATAATTTCCATTTAGCAGTTCCTTGTTCACCTTCTTAAACTTGTTACTTTCACAACTCCAAGTGCTGTACGTACAGATTTTACGGGAACTTTCCTTTTCCAACCAAAGTGCACAGCTAAAATTTCTTTCACAACTGTACCAATGTTAATACCATAAACACTGTTTCCAATTGCTTGAACTATCATTTCTTCCAAACATTCTACATATTCCTTTAATTTAACCTATCCTCCTTCGCAACTACCGGCCGCTGCGCTACTTGACGTCACGCGACAGTGCTGCGCTCTATCAGCCTTCGAACGCAAATAATTTTCCCGCAAAAACCGCATGCTACCAACTTTATACAACACTGACACCGACAACCCAATTTTCCATCACAGGAACACCAACGTTTCAACGACGGTTCCACTCACACTCTGTCGCTCTACGCTCAGCTTCTCAAGGCCTTGCCTTTAGCTAGTTTTAAATCATTTTAATAAAAAGAACGAATAGGCGGTAAAAAAAAAAGGCCAAAGTAAACCTCCCAGCCATTCGTTCTATTAAAGATAGCCTTGGTCCTCGATTGGCTACTGTTGTTCCTCAAATCATCACCCACTTAGAAAGGACAAAGACAGGAATAGTTGAGGAAATTACTCATACCAATGAGAAGGGTATGGCTATTGGTACATTTCAACTAAAGTTAAAGTTGTAGTGGTTGTCTTCATCTCTTTTTGTTACTCTTTTTCTACCTTCTAGTAAATGTGCGTGCCCTGATGGTATTGCCAAGGCTTCTGGCCCCCCAACTCCATCAGCCCTGAGGCATTGCCTCATGTAAAAGCGTTCAAAGTAGTGTTGGACAATATTCCCTGCCCTGCTTTGCTCCAACACGCTCTAGTATGTATGCAGTTATCTACTTTTTCTTTTTATGTATTTGATATCATGGCCACATGTTATCTCCATTTATTTTATTTACAGTAGGGAACTGATGTTCTATCATATGTGTTTGTGGAATATTCGGAGTCCTGGAACTCACCAATTTTTCCCGTTTCTGTTGTGGGTGACAAATGATTTAAAAAGTGGTGAGATTTACCAGAAAACAGATAGACTCTCAATTCATGTTACAAGTATTGATACCTCACCTTCAGAAAATGTATTCGAAGCCGTAAATCTGTGTTCAATTATTTGGAATCGCTAATTTGTATTAACAATGTTTCATTACCACCTGTATCTAAATTTATCTCCGTTTTCAATACACTTCCTTACAAGGGGGAAATCACTCACGTAATGGTCGGTCGAACGGTCAGTAATAGGCCTGTAATTGCTCTGTAATATGTAATACCCGCGTAATTAGTGTAATATTGCAGTAATGCCTATAATAGCCCTGTAATAGGTGTAATAGGTGTAATAAGTGTGACAAAAAACACCTTTAAAATGTCAAAAGTTAGCGATTTTCAGCGAAAGTCGAATTTCTTGAGCTTGTGTCTTGGTGACAACTTGCTTCTTCTCAACCCCAATCTAAAATATGTATGAGCTAAAACTAGATTAGAAAGGAATTTTACAATTGGGGCTCTAACAATCCTTGGTTTATACTTTAGTGATGGTCATACTTATGTTCTTTTCTCTCAAGGTTTGGAATAAATCCATAACAGTGATTTTTCTTCTATTTGCCGTATTCCTTTTCAAATCTTCGTAAGTATTCGTACAGATTCATATCAAAGCTAACACATTGGTCTAGAACAACCAGTTATGTGGCTCACTGCCCATTTGAACCTAATAATAAGTGTGATAAGCTATTCAAACTTGAGCTGTGACTAAGGAGTTTTTAAATAAAATGTGGAAGTGCCATAATTGCTCCAAAAAATATTATTTGAAGCTCGAACTTATAAGTAACCTTCCACTCAACCTTTCAAATAGAGACTGGCTTTAATTTTATATCATTGTTAGATGCCAATACTTTAACTTCGAGCAGAATCACATCAGGAAGGAGAATATGAACATCCACCTACAAATTA
This sequence comes from Odontothrips loti, assembly GCA_038380765.1. Classification (NCBI taxonomy): domain Eukaryota; kingdom Metazoa; phylum Arthropoda; class Insecta; order Thysanoptera; family Thripidae; genus Odontothrips; species Odontothrips loti. The sequence goes on from CM076253.1 coordinate 3,261,616, forward strand.
TGCCTGCCCCCTCCCCCCTGTAAAATGTCAGGGGGTGCATTGCCCCCCTGATATTTCACCTCCTGGTAGCACGAAAACTGAAAACTAGGAACGGTGAGAAACGGTGAAACGCGGGAGGCTTTTGAATCGGTCCCGTTTTGCCGCGCGCCTTGATGACTGACAGCGACCGCCTTGCCTGACTGCGTCGCTTGGTGTTGACTGGGCGGCTGGCCGCTCAAAGTTTTTGGTTCATCGGGCTCTGCTAGAAAATAAAAATGTCTATCTGTAAAAGTGCACTTAAATTTTCTGTGAACTGTAAATTGTCAGGGATGAACATGTTTCATTCCAACTGTTATGCATAATCGTCAATGTGTGTCACAATTTCCGCTTATCAGAAAACAATTTTTGCTTCCTTAGCCACGCACGGGATGCCCCCCCTGCGCGGCTCCTCCCGTGGTTTGGGTAGGAAGTAGATTCTCGCCCTCCAGCGCCCCCCCCCCCCCCCACGTCACGAGGTATTTTTAAGCCCGAGCGGAGCGAGGAGCTCTCTGCATCGACTATTCCGCATTTTTTTTTATTCTCCTCTCGGCAAGAGTCGTTGTTGCCACATTCTGCATTCAGTTTCATTTCACTCGCTAGATGGCGCCACAGAAATGGGCGGAGCCATGCTGCTCCGTTCTACCAACTATAAAATTTATATTTATTTTAAAAATATTAGTTACCGTTGTTCCTACATTATATTTTACATCGTCTTTATCACACAATGTAATTGAACCCTTGCTAACTAACTGCAAACTAACACAATGTAAATCATCTCAGCATTGCTGGTTGTTGTTTCAAAATGACAAATTGGCATCGCACGCAGTGGGCAGAGAATCGCAGGGCACTCGATCTGACACGAATTCAAAGTTGCCTCCCTCGGGCACTGGATCTTGGAGTCAGCTGACGAGCACCAGACAAGCGGTGACACCAGGTCACGTAGGTCACGTGGAAATTCAAATTTAAACGGTGTGAAACGGCTCGCCAGTCCCCTCTCGGCGCGCCTGAAGTAGTTTTCTCTAAGTGCTGTTATTTGTGTTGTGTTATTATTACCATGGCGGACTACATCAAGGTAAGCGTAAAGGTTATTATAATACGTCAGGTAAAACTTGTGTTTTAGTTAACCATTTTCTTTTTCAATCTATTCATGTTTGCTTCAACTGTTCCATATTCTAATTTTCAGCCGCTAAATGTGTAGCTCACTGGAATGGGACCAGGAACAGGATGAGGCAGGCGGTGAGTCGAGTTATCGACTGTGGTTTAATTTATCACACTTCAACTGTCACATGAGGAGGGAAATATAATTCAGAATGTAAAAGGTTACATATATCCAACACAAATGAATGCTCACATGTAGCTTTTGTGAAATGTATATGGTTCTGAGGAAGTGTGTTGTCATTAGTTTGCAGATATATTACAATATTTACTAAATAAATAATTGTTCTGATGGTAAATACCACCATTTCTTTCCATGGGCAATCCATTCCCGAAGAGAAGTGATTCGCATGCGGGACACATCTTGTAATGTTCTTCTATTACATGTATAAAGCATCATTGATCCTTCGATGACGACGGAGGAAGCCAAGTGCAGACTTCACGATCATCAAGTTAGTACCTTAAAGTTATTGTTGGCTGAAGTGATTTGAAAATCCTTCTAAACTGGTGTTTTCATATGCAGTCGTATGCAGACATCATTGAACTGCGCAAAGAAAATTGTGGAACGGCTCTACCTCCAGAGCCGTGACCCGAAGCCCCCCGAAGGCCGCTCGACCCCTCGGCTGGACCTCGGCCCGCCGAACATCGCTGGGAGCGCCGCGCTGTGTCCCGTCTCGTCCCTCTCACGCGCTCACACATTTCGGCCGCGCGCGCGGCTCGAGAAATCGTTGCCAAACTAATAAGGATTCTAAAGTTGGAGCTGTTGCTGATATTCAGCTTCGTAATGTTCAGCCCTCTTGGATGGAACACTCCATGCTGCAAGAGAAGGATGATTGGTTGAAAAAATCGGTATACACCTCCTCTCCTATGAGAGATATTTCTAACATGTTGCTGATCGGTTCATAAAGGGCAACGCGTCGGACTACATCAAAAAGTGTCACCGCAGGGTCCCCGAAAACATGCGTCACGCGCATCAGGCCCCCGTGTCCGTGAATTTGCGGATCGCACTGCTTTCGGCGACGGAGGCGCTACAATCCGGCAGCAGAGATAAAATCGTCCATTGTTATCAGTGTCCGGGTATTTTCGAAGTTCGTGCGTGAGAATGCAACGGTTCGTTCAACTGTCGTTACTCCGTGCACGAGAGAGGGAAGTCGGAGGGGTTGGGGAGGGGGAGTTTCCCTGTACCTCCATGTGCGCATGCGCTGCGCTCGGCTCACCTCCGCCACGCCACTTCGCGTCGGGACCAATCAGAAACGAGCTATCTAAAGCCAGCATTGGAAGGCAGCCGGTGTACGTACAGCGTTTGGGGGCGTTTCAATTTTATCATCTTCCGTAAGTACCTTAGTACAAAGACAAATGTTCCGTAGTATTCAAATTTAATTTAATTTATGGGGGGGGGGCAACTACCTGTGTGCGTCTTGGATCGTGTAAGACGCAAGGGAACGTATGGACTTAGTCTGGACGAAACTCTCCGAGTCTAGCTCTTGTCTCTGACAGATGCAAGGGGTAGGAGTGTGTTGAGTGAAAGTGATATTTTTGCCGGTCATCCGAATTCAGCAATACCCCATGCGAGTGGTAATCCTGTTGCAGTGAGTACCTTTTCTTTTTCCCCTCAAACTCCTAGTCTGGTTAGGATCATATGCATTTTTTCTACGGTCTGTATTTTTTCTAGTTTTTTTTTATTTGTTTTTGGAATTTTATTTTTTCCCTCTAGCGAAAGAATCCCAGTTTTTCTGAATGAGAATGCTCCGCCAGAGTCTATGCCACCGAAGGCTGCCCAAAAAGGTACCCCGAATGAAGAGTCTACCCTTGCTCTCTGACTCTGAAGACGAGAAGAAGGTGAAGAGGAAAAAAGACAAGAGCACCCGAAGAGAAGTGATTCGCGTACGGGACGCCCAGAGAGCGCGTAATGCTGGCTGAAACCCCCAAAAACGACCTTTTCGGCCTACAATTCGCCTACGAATCGCGAACTGCAGGCTTACTGCCGGCTACCTGGACGGGGTGTCCGGATTTTTACGTGTCCAACCGACCAAAATGGTTCCGAGTCAGCCACCGCTAGGCGTTTTGGCTTCAAACGACGGACAGTCAGCCAGCGCTACGCGAGTGGTACGCGATTTGACGTAGACCCAGGTAGCGAAATTCGGGTGGGGACGGAATTTTGAGGAACGAACACAGCGTCCTGGCCAGGCTGGTCTCCACGAGCTCGAGCTTGTCAGTTGCTGCTGCTCTTCCGAGCCGGCCAGACGCTCTCGGAGCACCTCCACGCTGCTCCTCTAGGACATTTCCCGCCTTTTCTACATTTGGGTAATCTAGCGCAGTATTGAACTCGGGGCTGCGCGTAAGAAAAGCCGCAACTTTGGCGAGCTCTCAGAGCTGTTGCTTTTCTTATGCGCAACTCCGAGTTGCTGCTTTTCGTGTCCTCCGGACGAGTTACAGTTTTCTTTGTGTTGTTCAGTCTTTATAGTAATTGTAAATTGTAATTCTGACTATCAAGATTGACTCTTCGTTCTGATTGTTGCGAGGTACGCATTTATTTAAGTTTAATATTACATCGTTTTCATTTTTCGCAGTGCAAGCGGATGGTCTTTAGGAACACCCTGTTTTCTGTTTACCAGAACAGTGTTGCTAATGTGTCGTCCCCCCAACCACCAATTCCAGGAATGCACGCAGCGACGCAGCCGTGATTGACAGGTCATCGTCCGGACTGCTCCGCGGATTCGCGTAGCAGTGGCTTACTCGTCAGCCACCGCTCCGCTAACGCGCGGCGCGGTCGCCTCGCGTGAGCCGGGATGAACAGTCAGCCAGCGCTACGCGAAAACTGAGCTGGAACAGCGTAGCGCAGGCTGAATAGTCATCCTCCAGTACGCGAACGGCCTCCTGGTCCCTCCTTTTCAAAAACGCGTACTATTCGCGTAACCAGTCTCGTGGCTAAGCCTCTGCTACGCGCTTTATGGTCGCTCAAAACTCGCGTACGACTACGTCTTTTTTCAGCCACCAGTACGCGTATCATTTTTCTTCGGGCAGAGCCGAAAAAAGGACCCTTTCCCCAAATCTGGAAACAAAGGATGAGACGGAGGCAGAGGAGCTAAATGCTGGCTTCGTAGGGGACCTTTTAGTCTTCACGTCACCCAAGTGATATGTAGTTTTGTTTTTTTATATATTCTGACTTGGTCTTTCCACATGTGTAGATTGGGCTTCTGCCTCTAGAGCTCTCAAAAAAAATTAAGGGACAAAAACTTCTTGCTGCCAAAAGAGAGGCACAATGTGCTGCGATCTGTGCTGCAGTGAAGAAATGGAAGCTTTTAGCTGCACCTGCAGCCACAGCTACAGCGACGTATTCACTAGCAAGCATGGAAAGTAGGCTAATAGAAAATCTTCTGTCGAAAGAAGATGACAGATTTACATACTTTCCCATGTTACTGGTGCAACCTCTCCGTGCCTTGACTCCTCGTATCTCCTGAGAACTGTGCCTCTCTATCATGGCCCAGTTTTTTTTTCAGCTGAAAGCAAGGCTGAAGGGATAGCTAGCGTGGCCAGAGACAGGGCTGAAATGAAAGTACCATCACTCATCAGTCTCATTAACTTACTGCTGAACAAGAGGTTTGCAGTTTATTTTCTTGTGTTTTTTTTTTTTTCCGGTTGAGGATGGTGCACATCTGAACTCAATTTCATTCATCACCTCTACTCCTAACACCCTTTTCTCAGATTAGAGTCAGCAGAGTCCTTACAGACTAGGATGTCTGCATTTCGAAATTTGGCTTGACATTGGGGCATGATGATTTAACTACATCTGCTCCGTATGGCTCAATGACAAAGTGAGTTTTAGTGGTTTGCCTGATTTTACACAATTCACTATCATCATCATACCCTTTTCTTCTTTTTTTAGCCCGTCCCGACACGTTTCTTTAGAAACGGCAGGAGCCGGGCTTAAAGTCTGATGCCGCATGTTCGTTCGGGCGGACGTATGTTCGCCGACTTATCGTTCATAGAAAAACTTCAAATTTTGAGGATCAACTATTTTTTTTAACGTAGAATCACGTGCGGTGGCAACAATTTTCGATTTGTATCGCATTTTTGATTAATAAATATTTGTCTGTTTTTGTTTTTTGAGGTTAGGGTTGGCCGCCGCGCGCACACTATTACCATCGCGGCGCGCACAGGGACAGGCTCAGGTTAACGATTTTAATCGTAACAAATACATGTGCTATCGGGCACTTCTAGGGAGACTTCAAACGCCGCCGGCAGGCCAAGCTGGCCAAGTCCCCCTGTCAATCCGAGGTGCCGGTGGAGCGCAGCGGAACTGGCACCGAGGATGACGGAAGGGACGGGCCAGCTTGTTTCCTCATTAATAGGTAGTAAACTTTTCCATGAAACTGCTAACTGAGAGGAGCAAATTTGGAAACCTTCCATCCATTTATGTCTTTGACACCTTTTTCCACTCAAAACTGAGAATGTCTGGGGTTGAAAAGACAATTAACTGGACAGATAAGGTTAGCACATTTAATCGTACTTACACCTTTACGTGTTTAACACAGTTTTTGTTTTATAAATGCAATCCCGTACTCCTGCTGCGTGTAAAGAAAAATACTTTTGTAATTTCAGGGCAGCAACCTCCTCAATTTTGAGCTGCTGATTGTGCCAATCCACAATGTCAATCACTGGACCCTTACTGTGAAGGGTAAAAGTATTCAGCACTTTGACTGTTAAAAGGGCCAGAAACCAAGATGCTTAGAGGTAAGAAATATTGATATACCTGCCCAATAGCTCTTGGCATCATCCTGATCCACGCCAACGTCAACTCAGGCCCGCGGAGTCAGCCCGAACCGGCTTCAAGCGCGCGGAGTGAAGTGGAGTGAACTGAAGGGAACAGTGTGGGAGCACCCTACCAGATGACATGGCACGGGAAAAACAAGTGCAATGAGCATTTTACTTCAGCACTCATGTTGCATCCTTTGGAAACGAAGGGGAGAAGGGGGGGGCACACCCTGACACTGCATCGGACATTCATGCATATACTTGAGAAATGGATTTGTTGACTTACTGCACTGAAAAGCTGGCGCGAAGCCGTCCCCAAAGCTTCACTTGTTCTCTTTTGAAGGGCGTTATGGCCTCTATGTCCTCCCTGCTGCTGAGAAGTGCGGCTTAGTCGAAGTGCAACTCTGCAGAGTAGAAATGTCAGACGTCACTAACAACCCAAGGACATACTGTAGATACCCTCGGCAATGGAGGTTTCCAATGAGACTTGGAAACGGAAGTTATGAAAACAAACACACTTCCAGCCCGGACGGAAACTCTCGAGGGCAGGTACGAGAAACCTAAAAGGCGCTTCCAGTGCATTTGGGGGTCAGGCGCGGCGCGTGAGCATTCAGATTTTCTCGACAGTTTCCCTAACGGAAGTTCCCTATGGAAGTTTTTTTTGTTCTGCATCTTCCGTTACCAAGTCTCATTGGAATCCCCTATTGCAGGCGATGTACAAAAGCCAAAACCGAAAGTCCACGCTCAGTCACTAAAAAGAAACAGGGCGTACGACAGACTTCTTTGAGGCGTCAGGCTTGGCGCATTGCAAAGCACTGTTTCTGGCCGTGCACACCTACCTTGGCCTGCCGGACCCTGTGGCACCTTTGAATACCGAAGCTTGTCAAGCCCCAAAACTAACTGCCGAACTACTGGAGCTAAAAGTACAAATACGAGAGCTTTCTCTCAGGATACAGGTTAAATCCCTAAGAAGCAAATCGATCTCTGAGTAAGGTGCGGACAACCAAACGGATTTTTAGCAGATGATACCTCAGAACACCAACACTCAAGTTAAAAATCAAAACTTGATTAGTTTAAGGTGTCAACTAGCTTTTCCTCCCGATAAGTCGAAAAGGCGTAGCGAGTGCGGCGAACTAACAATATTAGGCGAGCCGGCACCAGGGGGGACCCGGGGGCCGCTGGCGGGCCGCGAAATCGTCGCGCACTGGGGTAGCATTGTTGTCGAGAACGCCGCCGGCTCGGCTCCGCCTGCACTCGGCTGGCCTCGCCTTCGCTCGCTTGGCCAAGGGCCTCTACCGAAACCGAAAATTAACTTTCCGGTAAACAAATTTGCCTCAGGAGATGTTCTTTCCTTACAAATATCTTCTGCTTTCCCTCATAATACAACATAAGATAAGTTCTGCTTTTACAGACACACACAAAACTTTAGTTTCATAACATCCTAAACCCTTAAGAAACTGGACGACATTTTGAGTTGGTATCATCTGCTTCCTATTTAAATAGGGATTTAAATTTTTCACCCCCCCCCCCCCTAGTGCACGAGATTCCGTTTTACGACACCGTTGAAGTACCCTATTCGAATGCCAAACCTACCTGCCTTATGATTTCTTAGTCGCAGCGTGAACCGGAATCGAAAAGTATGAACCGGACGAGTTACGCGCTGAAAGGCGTTGCGTGTCGGCCACAATAAGTCTACGCCCAAACTATGGCAGCTCTTGAAAGTCTTACAAGACTTCCCGTTAATACTCCTCCGAAATAAGCTAATATTCCTGCTCAGAGACGCGTTCCAGCGAATATACTCGCGGAGGGAAGAAGAAAGAGAGGGAGGGGGGTGAGCTTTCGAACCACAGCAACACTGAAAACCAGATTTCGAAACGAAATTCGAAAGTGTATTACCCACGAAACGTTCGACAAAGCAATGTGATAGACAAGAGGAGCCCGTGTGGTACCGTCTCTTCCATCATGCGTCGCACTCAGCCTGCGCCAGTGGTTCCAGTGGCGCACCATGAAGCTGAAAAATGAAACAAATTATGAAGCCGACATCATAATCAGAGCCAACGTTCTCACTATGTAAGAATTTTGAATGGGAAGTCTGTGTTGAATTCGCCAGGCCCCAATTCCCGCCGTTAGCCTGCTCTTCGCCCAGCTATTCTGATCTTTGTTTATCTCCCATATCGTTCATCCGATTCATATTTTGAATTTGATAAAGCGAAAACATCACCGCACTTTGCATGCACGTAGGGAAAAGGCATGGTCTAAAGAGGCATACTTCGTTGTCGTATGCCACTTGGTCCTGGGGTAGTGCGACTGGGGCGCTCCAATGACTAGGAAGCCCGTGGCGCCAAGAAGGGGTCGACGGTGATGCACGTGCATCACCGTCTACTAAAAAAGGAAGGGAGGTAAGAGGGCGAAAGGGAGGGAGGAGAGGAGAGGGAAGAAGAGAAAAAGGAAAGAAGAGAAAGAAAAGAAGGGGGAGGAAGGAGAGAGAAGAGAAGGAAAGGGAAAGAAAGGCAACAAATTCAGAAATGGTAGGGTAGGGGTTGGTAAATTAGATAGAATAGGTTGGAGGAAGTTTCGGGGAGGAAAAGAGGGGAGGGAGAGAAGAAAGAAAGCGAAAAGGGGGGACGGAAAGAAGATAAGAAGGAATGGGAAAGGAGACATCTGAATTGGAATCCTGGTAGCGGGAGGGGGCGGTGGTTGTAAGGCTAGGGTAGGGAGGTGAATTCTAAGGGCATAGTACTGTATTCCTACATCACGTTCGCGAATGCGTTCAGGTTAGGTATCGATTGCTCGGGCACGAGGCCGACCGCACCGCAAACTCGATCGAGCATCCAGGCACATCAGTCGCCGTGCGCCTGCGCCGCGTCGATTGTTGAGTTGTTGAATACTACCGCGCCGCCCGCTGTCCTGTCTGCTGGCCCGGCAGCAGCAGCAGGCAAGCAAGCCTGGGCTTGTAGGGCGCCGCGCGTATTCCCCGCTCCCTCCCGCTGCTGGCCCGGCAGCAGCAGCAGCAGCAAGCAAGCCTGGGCTTACAGGGCGCCGCGCGTATTCCCCGCTCCCTCCCGTTCCGTCCTATACCCGCGCTGCGTTCTTGCGGAGTTGTCGCCCACTTTCCACGTTCACGTTCGCGAATCATCTGTGCGCGTTATTTTGTGTGATATTCTTTTGAGCCATGGGCAAGGAGTGCGAGCGAGAGCGAGGTAATCTGTCCTGGAAAGACTGGCAGACACATCTCAGGGTCTGCGTAAAGAAGAGGAGCTCCGCGGCGGGCACGGCGTCTATTTTAAATTTTACTGTGACCTGGCCGCCGCCGTTCGCGTCCTCTTCTCCAAGTCCTAGCCTGGAACCTGAGCCCGGACCAGATCCTAATGATCCAGCCCTGGCACCAAACTCACGAGGTACGTCAGTTTTTCTGGTTTCAGTTCTGATTCTGCAATAGTCATTTCGAACAACAGAACGGAAGTCTAAGAATACTTAACGGTCTGGTATGGACAGTGAATCTTGAAACGGAAAGCGGAATCAAGTTTGCTTTGCGCCCCCATCTCTTATCGCTTATCGATTTCCGTTTCGAAATTCGAAACGTCCCTTGGTGGCCAGCGCCAGTCAGGGCAGCGCCGTATTCTAGATTTTAGTTGGGTATAAATTCACTCGAAACGGCGTTGTCGCTGCGGCCTGTGCTGGTAGGCGGAGCAATAGAGTATTCCTGAAAATCCTAAAGCGGAAGTAATACGTTCTAACGTAACGAGTTCGAAGCAGGGAACTGGCAGGGATGTGGAATAGGGTCTTTCGGAGAAGGTCCGAACCGGAAATGAAGATGGCATAAAGAACATCAGCGGGATTAAAACGCGGATATCATTAGGGTTACCGTAGCAGAGAGTATCTCCGCCGCGGCGTCGCGGGCGGTAGATACTTTACCGCCATATACATCATTGCTATTTCTCATGTCCCCTTTCCCCGGACTTTCATCTGCTTTCGTTACAACTTCGTACGTCCGTTCATAAGTTCACATGCTAACATAAGTTAAGCGTTGTATCGGTGAGTAGAGTGGGCACATTACATATATTTGTTATGTGTGTTGTTTGAATCTGAAGGTTCTACCGGTGGCGGTGCGTCCGGGTCCCACTCGCCTGATCCTGTGCCGGTCGCAGGTGGTGAAGGTGGTGGTCATGCATCAAACCCCGGTGCTGGTGTGGGTTCCACTTCCCCCAACTTTCAGAGTACGAAATCAATACGCATTTCTCATTCTTCACATTTTATTCGTTTACGTCATAATTTTAACATAGCACGTAGCATTTTTTTCTTACCCTTTTTTCAGATTATCACTCTCATCCTGGCCGAAGTCCTGGTTCCGGTGTCATCACCGGTGGTGAATCTGGTTTTGGTGGTGACGGTGACATTTCCCCTCTCCCTCTTGATGTTCAACTTGATGTCGGTGTCGACTTTCTTGAAACAGACATGATGGATGTCGATGTCAGTAGCCCTTCGCCAATTCATCAGTGCCTTGTACACTCGCCGACGTCATCTTCCCTGCATGCTGTTCCTGAAAAAGAGATTGATTTAGAAAACACACCTAAGGGTTCGAACTGCACAAGCGACGAGGAGGAAAACATGGAGACATCAAAGTTCACTGCGATCCGGCAACGTATTGTAAAATAACTTCATTTTCTCCACTAATGGCTGATAGACTTCTTAAACTTGGACCTAACCAACCGCTGGCTGCGTATCTAAAGGCCTGTGAATTTCCAGTTTCGAACGGACGGTCTTTCAAATCTGCATGGTACTACCAACGCCTTCCGGATGGTAAAGAGCATCTAAGAGATTGGTTGTCGTATTCCGAGCAGGAAGATGCTGTGTTTTGTACTCACTGTATTTTGTTCGGGAAAGCCAACAAACGCCAATCTTCGCAAGATTTCTCTTCCTCTTAATGCCCAGTTCGAGCGCGAGAAGATGACGAAGAAAGCTGAAAATAGAAAAGTTGTGCGCCAGTTAGTTGACACTGCTTGGCACTGCCTTTTCGAGGTCACAGAGAAGGCTTGCAAGAGGATATTCGTGGTAACTTTCATGATCTTGTGGCTTTGTTAGCAAAATATTCGCCTTGCATGGCCACATACTTAGATAAGTTAAAGTCTTCTAACTCTAGGGGCAAGAAAACATCGAAGCCCAGAAATTTCATGTCCTGGAATAGACAAAATCAGCATATTCAAGCAGTTGCAAAGTTCATTAAGACTGAAATAAGAGGTGAAGTAGAACACGCACGCTTTTTTAGCCGAAACGTTCGACTTTTCACGCAAGGAACGATGCTCTTGCATTATTCGGTATGTTAGGGAGGATACCGGGACAGTTGTCGAGCGCCTAGTTGCCCTTAAAGTGAGTGCATCTACAACTGGCGAGCAGCTTTTCAAAGTTCTGATCGAAATTTTAGAAGAAGAGCTCAAGTTAGACTGGAAAGCTTATTTGGTAGGTCAAACTTACGATGGTGCATCCAACATGCGGGGTCAGTACCTCGGTCTTCAAAGCCGAGTTCAAGAGTACGCCACATGTGCAATTTATATTTGGTGCTACGCGCACCGGCTGAACCTTGCAGTGAAGGACTGTGTAAGTTCCTGCACCGACGCAGTTGATATGTTTAACAACGTCAAAGCCGTCGGCAACCTGATTAATGGCAGCAAGTTGTATGTCGAGGTCCATGAAAATAATTTTAGGAATCATTACCCTAAAAAGCCAATCCTCCGTTTGAAAAGGGTCGACACAACGCGATGGAATTCGCATGACTATTCGCTGTCGACCGTAGTGGAAGGTCTTGATGCTGTTGTTGACACTTTGGTGCACATTGAAGAGAACGGGAGTACCGGCGAAGCAAAGGCAACAGCACGTGGCCTTTTAAGTTATTTCACTTCTTAGAAATTCCTTCTCGTGTCTCATACTTGTTTTGTCGATTTTTGATGAAATAACTCCACTTAGCCGGTCCTTACAGGGCGTTGACGTCGATTTAATGGCCGCAGGCGATCACGTGAACAAAGTCATTCACAATCTCTCATCTATGAGATCGGACGAAGATTTCAGCGTCCTGTTAGAAAAGAAAAATGCCATAGCTAGTCAACATGCAGACATTGCTTTTACATCCCTCCCACTCCCTGCTGCCAAGCGAGTGAGACGCGTCCGTAGGCGAGATGGTGAAAGGGCAGACGACGCTCCAATTGAGGACCCTATGATGAAGTTCAAGGTCGAAACATACTTTGGGGCCTTAGACAGTATTATCAGCCTCATATCTGAGCGATTTAACGACAGGTGCCAGGGGGTGATGAAAGACCTCAGCCTTTTCACTCGTATAAGAATGTTAGAGGTAGAAAAGGATCAATCTCCATTACCAGTTGACGCATTTAATGCATATTGCGCAGTATACGGTAAATTCGTAAAGGTCGAAGACTTACGGCAGGAGTATCTGCAGATATTGAAAGTATTCTCTGCGTACGAATCAGCTGTACACTTACCTAACACACTGCATGAAGGTGCTGATTGGCTCGATGTCGAGGTTGAAGAGGAAGTTGGAGATGTGCCTGCGTCCCCTCCCACTGAAGTAGACATCGACCAGAACGAGGGAGATGAATGTATCTTCGGCGAACCTGACCTTGATCTGGGGAACACTGGAACCGCTGAAAAGAAGAGCACTGGCAGCATCAATCATACATTTCAGGTGATGCACTGCAGTGGCCTGAAGGGCATTTTCCCCTCCCTCTACACAGCTTTGCGAATTGCAGTGACCTTACCTGTATCTAGTGCATCCACTGAAAGGTCGTTTTCAAAGCTCAAAATAATCAAAAATCGTCTCAGAACAACAATGCTGCAGCCCCGTCTTGAGGACTTGATGATCATTGCCTGTGAAGGTGACATAGATATTGATGTGGAGGAGGTTCTTAGGATACTTGCATCGTATAGTACTTACCTTTATTCTCTGTTATTTTAATTTTTTTTTCTTGTCTCTTGTTGGTGTTGAATTAAAATATGTCGATGTCATTTTAATCGAAACTTCTACTGTCCTGTTGTGCAAGAGTGTATGTCCTTGCGTTTCCTGTATTTTCTGCTCTCGATTTAAATTGTTTCAAGTGAATCGATTCCTGCCTGAAAGTCAAATACGTTGTTTATTTTGTTTTATTTTATACAACTGATAATTAGTTTCCTGTTGTGATGAATGCTTAGTGGAAATAAACAGACAAAGTGCGTGAATGAATAAACACACGTTGAAGATAAAAATACCTTAATTCTCACTTTTTCAACTCGTTTTTTCGTCACTCATTCACTGAACATCGCAGGAGTTACATGAAACAGTACACGATACTACATATTCGCGCAAATCACGCACAAACGATGGAATTTCATGCATTTTACTCTTTCAATCAGGTGTTGAGTGGAAACAAATATTTTTCTTTGCTTCGTAGAAAAAAATACTATTACACTTCGTGAAATACTGGTAGGCCCGAAGTGTCACAAAAATGGATTTAGATTCAATTATTATATTTCTTTAATTAGTTATTCGGAACTTTTATTTGGTTAGCTCTTACTTAATTTTCAATAACGGAGGAAACGTAGGTGATTTGAAGTTTCGAAGTTTTATTTGTTTTGTATTTTTTTAACAAGTTTTCACTTCAACATGCAGGTGATACAGACGGGAAGACACCGCGTTATACGGGAAATGTCACAGTGTACAGCGACTGAACACATTTTGTAAAACGGGAAATGTGAGGGGAATTTGTGGCGAGACTTCATTGTCGATAGGTTGGCTGGTCGCGGCGCGGCCCGCGGCCCCCTAGTTTTCACTGGCACTGACCGGTCGGCACATCGACAATGTTCCGCTCTGAGGCTTGTGCCTCTCGTTGCATACTCTAGGGTCCGAAGCGGTCACGACTCTTGAGTTGCCTCCCTTTTAACCACGGCTCGATTCGGCTCGGCACATCAACAATAAGGGCTGTTTCACAAGAAAGGGAGAGGTCCGATTTTTAGCGTGGCAGGAGAAGGATGGATGATACTGACGCAGCCAGTTGACGAGCCGAGCACGCTAGCTCTGTCTTTTTCTTTCGCTATTGGATGGAGTGAGAAAGCTCAATTTGAACTAGGTTTTGAGACTGTCTGCTGCATTTCTGGAGTGTAAAATAACGTCCGACGCCTTTGTATGGGTACTGTGCGAAAGTCAGGAAGGTCTGAAAAACTTCTCAAAGACTTTCGGTTTTGGCGTAAGGGGCAATGTTGGAAATTAAAAAAAAAAAAAAAAAATAGTCCGATCTTGGGTGAAACTATAAGGTAACTCCGTGCCTAAAAAAACCGGGGGTTTTGGGGAGGGGGGGGGGGTCGAAAAAAAGGGAGGTTCGAGGTAAAAAAGGGAGGGAGGTACGACTGCTTGCATCACCGTCTTCAGATCTTCTTGGCGCCGTCTACCACCGCTCCCACCTCATCTTGCCACTTACTCAATAGAGTAAGGTCTATTTTAAAATAAGTGCCAGCACTTATTAACTTGTATGAATTAAAAGCTTGAGCGCAATACCGCCACTCATGAAATATTACACTGGTCCAGCCAGTGGTAAGCAAACCTGTCTGCGCATTACCATGCCGATCCGTAATATGCAGGATCGGAGGGGTTGAGCTTGGGGTTAGCTGCTCCAAAAATCCGGCGAGCTAAACCCGAAGCCCTGCGCCTCCATGCCAGGCATGGCAAGCAACGCGGGCCACCCAACACTTATGCCCGCACTCTGACAAACACCAGCCCCAAATTGATACAGGGTATTGATGTCATTATTTGCGAAATGCTGTGCGCTGATGCCGATTGCCCGCACACCACTTTGCTCCCAGTTGAATGTCATCAATTTGCATGGTCTAAAGAGGCATACTTCGTTGTCGTATACCACTTGGTCCTGGGGTAGTGCGACTGGGGCGCTCCAATGACTAGGAAGCCCGTGGCACCATACGGCTTGCTGGTACACCAACTCTGGGTCCTGCATGTCTAGCAGTTGGCACACGACGCATACGCTACTAGCTGGTTAGGCTGCGCACTCCTAAGGCGGTCCTCATAGCCCGTGTCACCCCGTAAGGAAAACCAGCCCCTGTGAGGTCCATATATGGTCACCTCGCCCGTGAAATTCACGGTGGGCCTGGGTGCACACACGCCCCATTCCTGTGGGCGCAGTAGTGTCCAGTTATTAAGGACCATTGCATCAAAGAAAGCTGGCGTGTGGTGTAAATTCATGCATGCATACGCAATACCACCATTAGGCCTGCTGCCGGGGGCAGGCAGCCATTTGTCCATTTGAAATACTGATAGAGGAGCACTGTATCCCCACACCTGCAGGATGGTCGATCGTGCCCAACGATGCAGTGCTGGCAGCTTATCACGCTGCGCGCCGAAGAAAGGTGTTAGGGCACACGTATTGAAGTGTGGCCCCACATCATTGCCTGTCACCCACTCCACCACCTTGCCCGTGTACACATTAAATTGGTGTAGAGCCGTCGTCGTCGCCGTACTTATATAGGCATTGTAATGTGCAACTACAGCAGTCCGCTCCATTGGGCTTAGCCCTACAAAACACCTGAATTCCTCGCTACTAGCAAGGTCCGGTGCCGGCTCCTGTTTTAACAGTCCTACAATGAAAGACTTGTCGAAGGGCCTGGGTATTTGGTACCCGCCCAATGATAAATCGGAGCGTAGAGGCTGCCTGGCGATACGTGGTGGGGGGGGGGGAGGTTGGGCACCCCCTGCACCATTCTCCTGGGGTATTTCCTCTGGCCGCACCTCACTGAAACGCAAGCCACAGATTTCCATGGCAAGGTACAGACCTTTAATTAGGTCGGGTGTTTCGCCTCTCGCCATTGCAATACGTGCACAGTAATTGTACACGTTCATGGGCGGCACGAAAGCTGCTTGGGGCTGGGGGGCGACTGCGTCGCGCTTGAACAAATTCACGTCCAGGCCTGGCCAGGCAACATAAGCACCATGGAGGTGTGGGGCGTTACCTCCTACATTGTATGGGCGATTGTCCGCTGCAAGCAGGTTGATTACACTGCCATCTGTGGCCTGAAAATAATCATCCTCACTGAGGAAGTTGATTGCCCCGGTGCTTAGTGCATTTGGTATTGTCTTAGCGTCCACGTTGTCGTCTGCTAAATTGATCACCTGAACGTGATTTGCTACATTTGGCTGAACTGCCAAAAGAGGAATACCTGCCTCGTGCGCTATTTCTTGAACAAGCGCATAGTGCAGTAGCTTCCCATACAGTCCAGACATATCACAAAACGCAGGTTGAGCGACCAAGTTGAGGGCAGCCAACACCGTGGCCTGCCTGTTTTTAACAGCTAATCTAGCCGATGTGTACTGCTCCACCTTCTTTGCGTCTAGCATGCCCCCAGGCTGGAACTCTGCGAGATAACCAGGGTCTAACTCGGTCGTGAGCTCAGCGGGGCCGAGCACCACAGGCACGTTATTGGCTGCTGCACCAACGTGCATAGGCAGAATGATCGCCTCATGTAACAGATGGTGCTAGTAAGCCTCCGATCAGAGATCGCTGCAGCTGAGATGTTATACTGAAGCCTTCATCATCTACCAACTGCACGCCATGTTGCTGTTCAACCATGCGTTGGGCAAACTTGCGGCACAGGTCCGGCACACCTGGCTGAGGGAGGCCCACGTTGATACCGCTCTCAAGCAAACCACGTGAGTGCACAGAGTGGTCGCCTATGTGAACTTCACTCACACCACTGGAGGTGGAACGACCCCTGTGGTTGTTCCAGCCGTCCTGGGTCTTGCCCCCCCCCCCCCCCCCCCCCCTCCCCCCCCCCCCCCCCTGTTCTGGGTCGTACGTCTTCAAGCCGCGGCCTCGGGGGGTGAGCTGAGATGGTGCGCGGCGCAACCGTTGTGCTGACAGAGCCTCCAGTTGCTGCTGCCAGGTGGGTGTGCCACCTCCGTTGCCACACCCGGTGTGGCTCGGCTGGGTGGAAATAGGCACAGTGCAGCGGACAGCACTCCCCCCAGCCTGACTGTGGTCGTCGGCAAAGATAGCTTGCTCCGCTGCACTGTGGCCCCTGCAGGACTGTGATCGAGGGCCATGAGATGGCACTCGACTTGGATGGCAGTGTGGTTCTCCCCCGCCGTCCTGGTCCTGCGCCTCCGGGAGGGGCGTAATCTCCCAGGTGGGCTCTGCTGTCACTGCTTTCAATGGGGCACGCCACCCCGCTGCCGTCATCACTCCCAGGTTGGACATGTGTGTCCAGCATGGCTGATAACCCTCCTTGACTAGTAGTACGGATTGTGTTGTGGGATCCATTTCTACTCATATAATTACAATAACTATTAAATATTAATTCTAGTTTGAGTGCGTTCGTTAAGCAAGAAGAAGTACTTTTTCTACTAAATCTTGCTCAAGGTAATTTGGAAGGCTGGTCCTAATGGGTACCTAATGTTGCTTGGCATAGGCAACTTGCATCTACGGGCATGCGAATCCCCCCACGCACAATCAGGGGGCCCACGCTTGGTAGTGCTAGCCCCGAGACATAATTAACCACTTAGGCTTGTTATTATACTGGTCTGGTACGCCGCCAGTCATGTCTCTCACCAGTTGCAGTCACGCAGCTCTCACCTGCTCACCTGACGGAACCGCATTACCGTGCAGTAGGCGATTAAGCCTCGCTGCACGTTGGAAGGGGATATACCCCCGACTTACGCAGGTACTAACCTCCACAGTGCACAGAGGAGCCTATCCACGCACGAAAGAAGAGTAATTTCTAGGTTCAGAACAGTCAACCAAAATTTAAATGTAGGAGACTCCTGAGCTCTCTCTTGCAGCCAACTCTCAAACGAGACTTCCTCGTCGGGGTTGCATCGCTTGTACTCGTCAATTGCCAGACTGTAAAGCACTGCTGCCATTATTTGATGAATTTCTCGCAATCTTTTTATGTGAGCTACCAGTTAAGATGAAATTTAATTTTGGGTGGAAAAGTGTTCTTATGTGACAAATTTTGAAAAAATTAAAATAAACCCATTTGCTTACTTTCAGGAGTGCCTCCGATGAACCTGCTCTACACACTCTAGAGTGTTTAAGAATTGAAGTTAAGCCACATCCCTCCAAAAAAATTCCCCGATACCCGTAGGAATGACTGCTCAATATGAAGTGACTAGCAACGCGCCGCCGCGATTGTTGCGCGCAGCGGCGGATGGACGCGCGGAGACGCGCGGAGTAGGTAAGGGGGGGGGGGGGTCTTGGCGTACCCGCCGGGTGGCACAAGGACGAAAGGGAGTATTTTGATGCGTGTAACTTGTCACCAGTGCCACGAGTGGACCCTCGAAAACATAGGCATCAACAGCTCGTACAGCCGTGCGCGTTAGTAAACGTCGGTTACAGTGACTTCCGATGCCTGGAGTCCACTTCCGGGTGCCACAGGTCACTTTCGGTGCCACGGGTGGACCTGCCGCCCTCGAAATTATATGTATCGACACCTCGTACAGCTGTGGGCGCGTTAGTGAACGTCGATTAGAGTGACTTCCGGTGCCTGGAGTCCACTTCCGGTTGCCGGAGGTCACTGCCGGCACCACGACTGATATCGCCGACCTCGAAAACATATATAACAACACCTCGCATGGCTCTGTTTTGGTTCGAAACTTAAAACAGCAACCAGTCGGCCATTTTGTAAAAAATTGGCGGTTTTGAACGACTTCCGGTTGTCGGAGCGCATTTCCGAGGTCACATTTGGAATCCTTAAGTCAAAATTATATGGAATCGACACCCAGTTTGAATATGTAGGACAAATTTGGTCTGTTCAAAATTTTAACGTTAAATTACCCCCACCCCCCCTGTAAAATCTACCCCCACGGGAAAAGTTTGGTGTTACATGGATCAAATCGACCAAATGGGTCTTAGGAACGACTGTGCCAAGTGGGACCTTGGTATCACAATTTGCCGTTTGTTTTTGTGAACCGCTAGCACTAAAATGGGCTAGTAGCGGGAGTGAATAGCACGGCATGGAAAGATGTTCTTCACAAGCTACCGGCAGACACCACGTTCACAGCAGCATGCGTTCATCTCTTTGTGAGGCAAAACCGCCATGGCTCGCTGGATCGGTTGGGCGCTGATCGTGGGGTTGTGGCCCACGTCACTCCAGTTGCCATTCAGGACGACTCAGGTGATTCTGATATTCCAGATGAAGATAGCCACGGCCGCAAAGGTGCCGATCAACCAGTCAAAAGTTTCCGGACCATCATACCCTATGACGATTATCAGGTGATGAAACCCGTGCAAAAGACTGTGAAAAGGAATGATCGTTCAGGGTTGAGAGTCATTGACGTTCTTCCTGCCCGTAGATGGGGCGATGAAATTGTCAAAAATTTGTGGTCTACTTGCCCTTACGGAATGAACCACCCCTGGGTATCTCGTTCTTGTGATGCCGAACAGTTCATTTGAAGCATATTGTAAGGAATGCGGCGGCTCGGCAACGGGCAGGATTGTAAATGAGCCCAAAGAGGGGGCAGACGTTATAGTTGAATGGAAGGCCAATGACACCCGCCTTGTTCCCCACAGCCTCAAAAGATTTCTACAGTCAATGCACGCAAACTGTTGGTGAAAAGCTGCAGGGAACCTCCGCTCACTCTTACCGACTAGACACAGCAAGAACAACAATGCAGCAAGGGGACCAGGAATCACCTCTCTTGTACTCTTCGCAAGTTCTCCACCGGGCTAAAGTTGGCCAACTTTTTTATTGGCCAACTTTTTTTTTGGCCAAATTTTGACGATACGATCAAATGCGGGAAAGTCCTTTTATGGGTTGCTGAACAACATATCAAAAGATGGCGATAAAATTTTTTGGGAAATTTCTCACATTTTCGCCAGGACTTAGAAACAAAATTGCCACATCTTGACACACGACCACATGCCGAAAAGACGTGAACGCAATATCTACACAAATTGGCCTGTTAAAATTCATGCGGCTGTTACGAACTATAGTTCCAATGCCAAATAATTCGAAAAAGACAGATTTCGAATTTTAACAGGCCATACATTTCCTCTGGCGACGTTCGAAACGCCGTTTCCGTGCCATCAGTGTCGTTGTCAGCGATGTTGGCAGTTCAATATCCACACAAATTGGCCTGTTACAATTCTTGCTAGCGTTAGGAACTAAACTTCTAGTATCAATTAGTTGGCCAAACCCTGATTTCGAATTTTAACAGGCCATACTTTTCTCTGGCGACGTTCGAAACGCCGTTTCCGTGCCATCAGTGTCGTTGTCAGCGATGTTGGGTGTTCAATATCTACTCAAATTGGCCTGTTAAAATTCTCGCGGGTGTTAGGAACTGAGCTTCTAGTACCAAATAATTGGCCAAAGACAGATTTCGAATTTTAACAGGCCATACTTTCCTCTGGCGACGTTCGAAATGCCGTTTCCGTGCCATCAGTGTCGTTGACAGCGATGTTGGGTGTTCAATATCTAAACAAAATGGCCTGTTAAAATTCTCGCGGGTGTTAGGAACTGAGCTTTTAGTACCAAATAGTTGGCCAAAGGCAGATTTCGAATTTTAACAGGCTATACTTTTCTTCTGGCGACGTTCGAAAAGCCCTTCTCCTGACATCACTCTCGTTTCCGTGCCATCAGTGTCGTTGACAGCGATGTTGGGTGTTCAATATCTAAACAAATTAGCCTGTTAAAATTCTCGCGGGTGTTAGGAACTGAGCTTTTAGTACCAAATAGTTGGCCAAAGACAGATTTCGAATTTTAACAGGCTATACTTTTCCTCTGGCGACGTTCGAAAAGCCCTTTCCCTGACATCAGTCTCGTGGTCAGCGATGTTGGGTGTTCAATATCTACACAAATTGGCCTGTTAAAACTCATGCGACTGTCAAAACCTATAGTTCTAATGCCAAATAGTTCGAAAAAGACAGATTTCGAATTTTAACAGGCCATACTTTTTCTCTAGCGACGTTCGAAGAGCCCTTTTCCTGACATCAGTCTCGTGGTCAGCGATGTTGGGTGTTCAATATCAATATCTACACAAATTAGCCTGTTAAAATTCATGCGACTGTCAAGAACTATAGTTCCAATTTCTAAATAGTTCGAAAAAGACAGATATTGAATTTTATCAGGCCATACTTTTTCTCTGGCGACGTTCGAAAAGCCCTTCTCCTGACATCACTCTCGGGGTCACCGATGTTGGCAGTTCAATATCTACACAAATTGGCCTGTTAAAATTTATGCGGCTGTGAAGAACTATAGTTCTAATGCCAAATAGTTCGAAAAAGACAGATTTCGAATTTTAACAGGCCACACTTTTCCTATAGCGACGTTCGAAAAGCCGTTACCCTGCCATCAGTATCGTGGTCAGCGATGTTGGCTGTTCAATATCTACACAAATTGGCCTGTTAAAATTCATGCGGCTGTTTCAAACTATAGTTTCAATGCCAAATAATTCGAAAAAGACAAATTTCGAATTTTAACAGGCCATACTTTTCCTCTGGCGACGTTCGAAAAGCTCTTTTCCTGACATCAGTCGCGTGGTCAGCGATGTTGGGTGTTCAATATCTACACAAATTGGCGTGTTAAAATTTATGCGGCTGTTACGAACTATTGTTAAAATGCCAAATGATTCGAAAAAGACAGATTTCGAATTTTAACAGGCCATACTTTTCCTCTGGCGACGTTCGAAAAGCCCTTTTCCTGACATCAGTCTCGTGGTCAGCGATGTTGGGTGTTCAATATCTACACAAATTAGCCTGTTAAAATTCATGCGACTGTCAAGAACTATAGTTCCAATGCCAAATAGTTCGAAAAAGACAGATATTGAATTTTAACAGGCCATACTTTTCTCTGGCGACGTTCGAAAAGCCCTTCTCCTGACATCACTCTCGGGGTCACCGATGTTGGCAGTTCAATATCTACACAAATTGGCCTGTTAAAATTTATGCGGCTGTGAAGAACTATAGTTCTAATGCCAAATAGTTCGAAAAAGACAGATTTCGAATTTTAACAGGCCACACTTTTTCTATAGCGACGTTCGAAACGCCGTTTCCGTGCCATCAGTGTCGTTGTCAGCGATGTTGGCAGTTTAATATCTACACAAATTAGCCTGTTAAAATTCATGCGACTGTCAAGAACTATAGTTCCAATACCAAATAGTTCACAAAAGACAGATATTGAATTTTAACAGGCCATACTTTTCCGCTGGCGACGTTCGAAACGCCGTTTCCGTGCCATCAGTGTCGTTGTCAGCGATGTTGGCAGTTCAATATCTACACAAATTGGCCTGTTAAAATTCTTGCTAGTGTTAGGAACTAAACTTCTAGTACCAATTAGTTGGCCAAACCCTGATTTCGAATTTTAACAGGCCATACTTTTTCTCTGGCGACGTTCGAAACGCCGTTTCCGTGCCATCAGTGTCGTTGTCAGCGATGTTGGGTGTTCAATATCTACACAAATTGGCCTGTTAAAATTCTCGCGGGTGTTAGAAACTGAGCTTCTACTACCAAATAATTGGCCAAAGACAGATTTCGAATTTTAACAGGCCATACCTTTTCATCTGGCGACGTTCGAAATGCCGTTTCCGTGCCATCAGTGTCGTTGACAGCGATGTTGGGTGTTCAATATCTAAACAAATTGGCCTGTTAAAATTCTCTCGGGTGTTAGGAACTGAGCTTTTAGTACCAAATAGTTGGCGAAAGACAGATTTCGAATTTTAACAGGCCACACTTTTCCTATAGCGACGTTCGAAAAGCCGTTTCCGTGCCATCAGTCTCGTGGTCAGCAATGTTGGGAGTTCAATATCTACACAAATTGGCCTGTTAAAATTCATGCAGCTGTTACAAACTATAGTATCAATGCCAAATAATTCGAAAAGCACAGATTTCGAATTTTAACAGGCCATACAATTTTTCTGGCGACGTTCGACAAGCTCTTTCCCTGACATCAGTCTCGTGGTCAGCGATGTTGGGTGTTCAATATCTACACAAATTTGCCTGTTAAAATTCATGCGACTGTCAAAACCTATAATTCCAATGCCAAATCGTTCGAAAAAGACAGATTTCGAATTTTAACAGGCCATACTTTTCCTCTGGCGACGTTCGAAAAGCTCTTTCCCTGACATCAGTCTCGTAGTCAGCGATGTTGGGTGTTCAATACCTACACAAATTAGCCTGTTAAAATTCATGCGACTGTCAAGAACTATAGTTCCAATGCCAAATAGTTCGAAAAAGACAGATATTGAATTTTAACAGTCCATTCTTTTCCTCTGGCGACGTTCGAAACGCCGTTTCCGTGCCATCAGTGTCGTTGTCAGCGATGTTGGCAGTTCAATATCCACACAAATTGGCCTGTTACAATTCTTGCTAGTGTTAGGAACTAAACTTCTAGTACCACTTAGTTGGCCAAACCCTGAATTCGAATTTTAACAGGCCATACTTTTTCTCTGGCGACGTTCGAAACGCCGTTTCCGTGCCATCAGTGTCGTTGTCAGCGATGTTGGGTGTTCAATATCTACACAAATTGGCCTGTTAAAATTCTCGCGGGTGTTAGAACTAGCTTCTAGTACCAAATAATTGGCCAAAGACAGATTTCGAATTTTAACAGGCCATACTTTTCCTCTGGCGACGTTCGAAATGCCGTTTCCGTGCCATCAGTGTCGTTGACAGCGATGTTGGGTGTTCAATATCTAAACAAATTGGCCTGTTAAAATTCTCGCGGGTGTTAGGAACTGAGCTTTTAGTACCAAATAGTTGGCCAAAGACAGATTTCGAATTTTAACAGGCTATGCTTTTCTTCTGGCGACGTTCGAAAAGCCCTTCTCCTGACATCAGTCTCGTGGTCAGCGATGTTGGTGTTCAATATCTACACAAATTGGCCTGTTAAAATTCATGCGATTGTCAAGAACTATAGTTCCAATGCCAAATAGTTCAAAAAAGACAGATTTTGAATTTTAACAGGCCATACTTTTCTCTGGCGACGTTCGAAACGCCGTTTCCGTGCCATCAGTGTCGTTGTCAGCGATGTTGGCAGTTCAATATCTACACAAATTGGCCTGTTAAAATTCATGCGACTGTCAAGAACTATAGTTCCAATACCAAATAGTTCAAAAAAGACAGATTTTGAATTTAAACAGGCCATACTTTTGCTCTGGCGACGTTCGAAACGTCGTTTCCGTGCCATCAGTGTCGTTGTCAGCGATGTTGGGTGTTCAATATCTACACAAATTGGCCTGTTAAAATTCTCGCGCGTGTTAGAAACTGAGCTTCTACTACCAAATAATTGGCCAAAGACAGATTTCAAATTTTAACAGGCCATTCTTTTCCTCTGGCGACGTTCGAAATGCCGTTTCCGTGCCATCAGTGTCGTTGTCAGCGATGTTGGGTGTTCAATATCTACTCAAATTGGCCTGTTAAAATTCTCGCGGGTGTTAGGAACTGAGCTTCTAGTACCAAATAATTGGCCAAAGACAGATTTCAAATTTTAACAGGCCATACTTTTCCTCTGGCGACGTTCGAAATGCCGTTTCCGTGCCATCAGTGTCGTTGTCAGCGATGTTGGGTGTTCAATATCTACACAAATTAACCTCCTAAAATTCTCGCGGGTGTTAGGAACTCAGCTTCTAGTACCAAATAGTTGGCCAAAGCCTAATTTCGAATTTTAACAGGCCATACTTTTCCTCTGGCGACGTTCGAAAAGCCATTTCCGTGCCATCAGTGTCGTTCACAGCGATGTTGGGTGTTCAATGACTAAACAAATTGGCCTGTTTAAACTCATGCGACTGTCAAACCCAATAGTTCCAATAACAAATAGTTCGAAAAAGACAGATTTCGAATTTTAACAGGCCATACTTTTTCTCTGGCGACGTACATAAAGCCGTTTCTGTGCCATCAGCCTCGTTGTCAGCGATGTTGAGAGTTCAATACCTACACAAAATGGCCTGTTAAAATTCTTGCGGGTACAAGGAACTGAGCTTCTAGTACCAATTAGTCGGCCAAAGCCTGATTTCGAATTTTAACAGGCCATACTTTTCCTCTGGCGACGTTCGAAAAGCCGTTTTCGTGCCATTAGTGTCGTTGTCAGCGATGTTGGGTGTTCAATATCTACACAAATTGGCCTGTTAAAATTCATGCGATTGTCAAGAACAATAGTTCCAATGCCATATAGTTCGAAAAAGACAGATTTTGAATTTTAACAGGCCATACTTTTGCTCTGGCGACGTACGCAAAGCCCTTTCCCTGACATCAGTCTCGTGGTCAGCAATGTTGGGTGTTCAATATCTACACAAATTAGCCTGCTAAAATTCATGCGACTGTCAAGAACTATAGTTCCAATGCCAAATAGTTCGAAAAAGACAGATTTTAAATTTTAACAGGCCATACTTTTCCTCTGGCGACGTTCGAAACGCTGTTTCCGTGCCATCAGTGTCGTTAAAAGCGATGTTGGGTGTTCAATATCTAAACAAATTAGCCTGTTAAAATTCGAAATCTGTCTTTTTCGAACTATTTGGCATTAGAACTATAGTTCTTCACAGCCGCATAAATTTTAACAGGCCAATTTGTGTAGATATTGAACTCCCAACATCGCTGACCCCAAGAATGATGTCAGGAAAAGGGCTTTTCGAACGTCGCCAGAGGAAAAGTATGGCCAATTAAAATTCAAAATCTGTCTTTTTCGAACTATTTGGCATTAGAACTATAGTTCTTGACAGTCGCGTAAATTTTTACAGGCCAATTTGTGTAGATATTGAACACCCAACATCGCTGACCACGAGACTGATGTCAGGGAAAGGGCTTTTCGAACGTCGCCAGAGGAAAAGTATGGCCTGTTAAAATTCAAAATCTGTCTTTTTCGAATTATTTGGCATTTTAACAATAGTTTGTAACAGCCGCATAATTTTTAACAAGCCAATTTGTGTAGATATTGAACACCCAACATCGCTGACCACGAGACTGATGTCAGGGAAAGAGCTTTTCGAACGTCGCCAGAGGAAAAGTATGGCCTGTTAAAATTCGAAATCTGTCTTTTTCGAATTATTTGGCATTGAAACTATAGTTTTTAACAGCCGCATGAATTTTAACAGGCCAATTTGTGTAGATATTGAACACCCAACATCGCTGACAACGACACTGATGGCACGGAAACGGCGTTTCGAACGTCGCCAGAGGAAAAGTATGGCCTGTTAAAATTCGAAATCAGGGTTTGGCCAACTAATTGGTACTAGAAGTTTAGTGTCTAACTCTAGCAAGAATTTTAACGGGTTAATTTGTGTAGATATTGAACTGCCAACATCGCTGACAACGACACTGATGGCACGGAAACGGCGTTTCGAACGTCGCCAGAGGAAAAGTATGGCCTGTTAAAATTCAATATCTGTCTTTTGTGAACTATTTGGTATTGGAACTATAGTTCTTGACAGTCGCATGAATTTTAACAGGCTAATTTGTGTAGATATTGAACACCCAACATCGCTGACCACGAGACTGATGTCAGGAAAAGGGCTTTTCGAACGTCGCCAGAGGAAAAGTATGGCCTGTTAAAATTCGAAATCTGTCTTTTTCGAATGACTGGCATTGAAACTATAGTTCGTAACAGCCGCATGAATTTTAACAGGCCAATTTGTGTAGATATTGAACAGCCAACATCGCTGACCACGAGACTGATGGCAGGGTAACAGCTTTTCGAACGTCGCTATAGGAAAAGTGTGGCCTGTTAAAATTCGAAATCTGTCTTTTTTGAACTATTTGGCATTAGAACTATAGTTCTTCACAGCCGCATAAATTTTAACAGGCCAATTTGTGTAGATATTGAACTGCCAACATCGGTGACCCCGAGAGTGATGTCAGGAGAAGGGCTTTTCGAACGTCGCCAGAGGAAAAGTATGGCCTGTTAAAATTCAATATCTGTCTTTTTCGAACTATTTGGCATTGGAACTTTAGTTCTTGACAGTCGCATGAATTTTAACAGGCTAATTTGTGTAGATATTGAACACCCAACATCGCTGAGCACGAGACTGATGTCAGGAAAAGGGCTTTTCAAACGTTGCCAGAGGAAAAGTATGGCCTGTTAAAATTCGAAATCTGTCTTTTTCGAATTATTTGGCATTGAAACTATAGTTTGTAACAGCCGCATGAATTTTAACAGGCCAATTTGTTTAGATATTGAACACCCAACATCGCTGTCAACGACACTGATGGCACGGAAACGGCATTTCGAACGTCGCCAGAGGAAAAGTATGGCCTGTTAAAATTCGAAATCTGTCTTTGGCCAATTATTTAGTAGTAGAAGCTCAGTTTCTTACACTCGCGAGAATTTTAACAGGCCAATTTGTGTAGATATTGAACACCCAACATCGCTGACAACGACACTGATGGCACGGAAACGGCGTTTTGAATGTCGCCAGAGAAAAAGTATGGCCTGTTAAAATTCGAAATCAGGGTTTGGCCAACTAATTGGTACTAGAAGTTTAGTTCCTAACACTAGCAAGAATTTTAACAGGCCAATTTGTGTAGATATTGAACTGCCACCATCGCTGACAACGACACTGATGGCACGGAAACGGCATTTCGAACGTCGCCAGAGGAAAAGTATGGCCTGTTAAAATTCAATATCTGTCTTTTGTGAACTATTTGGTATTGGAACTATAGTTCTTGACAGTCGCATGAATTTTAACGGGCCTATTTGTGTAGAAATTGAACACCCAACATCGCTGACCACGAGACTGATGTCAGGAAAAGGGCTTTTCGAACGTCGCCAGAGGAAAAGTATGGCCTGTTAAAATTCGAAATCTGTCTTTTTCGAATTATTTGGCATTGAAACTATAGTTTGTAACAGCCGCATAAATTTTAACAGGCCAATTTGTGTAGATATTGAACTGCCAACATCGCTGACAACGACACTGATGGCACGGAAACGTCGTTTCGAACGTCGCCAGAGAAAAAGTATGGCCTGTTAAAACTCGAAATCAGGGTTTGGCCAACTAATTGGTACTAGAAGTTTAGTTCCTAACACTAGCAAGAATTTTAACAGGCCAATTTGTGTAGATATTGAACTGCCAACATCGCTGACAACGCCACTGATGGCACGGAAACGGCGTTTCGAACGTCGCCAGAGGAAAAGTATGGCCTGTTAAAATTCAATATCTGTCTTTTGTGAACTATTTGGTATTGGAACTATAGTTCTTGACAGTTGCATGAATTTTAACAGGCTAATTTGTGTAGATATTGAACACCCAACATCGCTTACCACGAAACTGATGTCGGGAAAAGGGCTTTTCGAACGTCGCCAGAGGAAAAGAATGGCCTGTTAAAATTCGAAATCTGTCTTTTTCGAATTATTTGGCATTGAAACTATAGTTTGTAACAGCCGCATGAATTATAACAGGCCAATTTGTGTAGATATTGAACAGCCAACATCGCTGACCACGAGACTGATGTCAGGAGAAGGGCTTTTCGAACGTCGCCAGAGGAAAAGTATGGCCTGTTAAAATTCGAAATCTGTCTTTTTCGAACTATTTGGCATTGGAACTATAGGTTTTGACAGTCGCATGGATTTTAACAGGCCAATTTGTGTAGATATTGAACACCCAACATCGCTGACCACGAGACTGATGTCAGGAAAAGGGCTTTTCGAACGTCGCCAGAGGAAAAGTATGGCCTGTTAAAATTCGAAATCTGTCTTTTTCGAATTATTTGGCATTTTTACTGTAGTTCGTAACAGCCGCATGAATTTTAACAGGCCAATTTGTGTAGATATTGAACAGCCAACATCGCTGACCACGAGACTGATGGCACGGAAACGGCTTTTCGAACGTCGCCAGAGGAAAAGTATGGCCTGTTAAAATTCGAAATCTGTCTTTTTCGAATTATTTGGCATTGAAACTATAGTTTGTAACAGCCGCATGAATTTTAACAGGCCAATTTGTGTAGATATTGAACTGCCAACATCGGTGACCCCGAGAGTGATGTCAGGAGAAGGGCTTTTCGAACGTCGCCAGAGAAAAAGTATGGCCTGTTAAAATTCAATATCTGTCTTTTTCGAACTATTTGGCATTGGAACTATAGTTCTTGACAGTCGCATGAATTTTAACAGGCTAATTTGTGTAGATATTGAACACCCAACATCGCTGACCACGAGACTGATGTCAGGATAAGGGCTTTTCGAACGTCGCCAGAGGAAAAGTATGGCCTGTTAAAATTCGAAATCTGTCTTTTTCGAATCATTTGGCATTTTAACAATAGTTCGTAACAGCCGCATAAATTTTAACACGCCAATTTGTGTAGATATTGAACACCCAACATCGCTGACCACGCGACTGATGTCAGGAAAAGAGCTTTTCGAACGTCGCCAGAGGAAAATGGCCTGTTAAAATTCAATTTTTTTTTTTTCGAACTATTTGGCATTGGAACTTTAGCTCTTGACAGTCGCATGAATTTTAACAGGCTAATTAGTGTAGATATTGAACACCCAACATCGCTGACCACGAGACTGATGTCAGGAAAAGGGCTTTTCGAACGTCGCCAGAGGAAAAGTATGGCCTGTTAAAATTCGAAATCTGTCTTTTTCGAATTATTTGGCATTTGAACTATAGTTCGTAACAGCCGCATGAATTTTAACAGGCCAATTTGTGTAGATATTGAACTCCCAACATTGCTGACCACGAGACTGATGGCACGGAAACGGCTTTTCGAACGTCGCCAGAGGAAATGTATGGCCTGTTAAAATTCGAAATCTGTCTTTTTCGAATTATTTGGCATTGGAACTATAGTTCGTAACAGCCGCATGAATTTTAACAGGCCAATTTGTGTAGATATTGCGTCTACGTCTTTTCGGCATGTGGTCGTGTGTCAAGATGTGGCAATTTTGTCCTGGCGAAAATGTGAGAAATTTCCCAAAAATTTTCATCGCCATCTTTTGATATGTTGTTCAGCAACCCATAAAAGGACTTTCCCGCATTTGATCGTATCGTCAAAATTTGGCCAAAAAAAAAGTTGGCCAATAAAAAAGTTGGCCAACTTTAGCCCGGTAAGTTCTCCGTGGGGCCAAAAAGGCAAAGAAGGACTCAGAAATCAGTGTTCCTAGGAGTGTGGACGTCACACGCAACATATTGACACTCAAGCACACTGAACCCTATGCTGGCAGTATAGGAGAAATTTCGTTAGATCGGTTTGCAGTGGTCTACCAGACCATATCGCAGCTGGAGGTCTGGAGGATGGCTAGTAAAGAATACACGTCTCTTAAAGTGGACGCGACTAGTTCTCTGGTTCAACCCATCGACTTGGGCGTCCGCAGAACTGGCCATTTGTTATTATATGAAGGTGTCCTGCTCCTCAAAAGTTCGCAGCTCCCTGTAACACAAATGCTGACAGAAAAACAGGATGCAAACTCCATACTTTACTGGCTTAATGAATCACTCAGGGCTGGTGCAAGCAAAATGCCCCGATGAAGTAGTGATAGACAACTCTCCTGCTTGAAAGAGTGCTACCGTCCGCGCCTACACAGGGTGTTCGGATGTGGGCGACTATAAGGCAAGATGCATCCGAATACTGCAGGGAAGTGTCACTGTTCCTCCCAAATGTTATATAAGATTGGATGTAGCGCACATAATGTCTGAGGCAGCCAAATGGAAGCTGTGCAAGGATCGCAACATGAAAAGACTTAAACCTCTGTTCATGCGTGTGTTGGGACTTCTTGTAAAGGCAAGAAGTCTCGAGGACTTCACTACCATCCTATCACATTCTATTCTACTCATGGATTCATCTCACTATGGTGATGTCGGCGAAGAAGAGCTATCCACAGTAGAAAAGAGCCTCCACTTTGTGACTGAGGCCGTTAAAGGAGTGGAATGGCAGCAGGACTCCAACGAAGAGGTTTCTGATGATCCCGCAGAGCTGTCCTCGAAAGAAGCGTGTCCATCCGCTGACATTGAAACCCTCATCGGTAATATCATCTCAGCCACCAATGAAAAGATCCAAGCCATAGGAGAGTCAGGTCGACTGAATCCGTACTATGCTCCGGCGTTGAAAGAAAATTTTTTGAAGCTGGCGAAAGAATTTCCACTCTGGACTGCGGTGATGGTCGATCACTTCAAGTCTCCCAATGAGACTGGATCCTCTGCAAGAGTGGAGAGTGACTTTGGCAACTTGAACAACATTCAATGTGGAACCACTGGTCTGATCAGAACTGACAAATTTCTGGCAATACACATAAATGCCATTGAAGGAATGTGCCGAATCGCAGGTACGTGTCTTAAAAACCAGTAGCATTATGAAACATATATATGCGAGCTTTTCAACAACTTCACAGTTCACAATGCAATTTATGCTTTATTCTTAAACAATTTCCTATGCTACAAGTAAACTTTAACAAATCTCAATTTTGTTTACAGGAGCACAGAATATTTTTCAGTAGTTGTTAATGTCACCATCACAGAATTTATGAATCTGGGTATCTTGTACGCTAGCTTGAATAGGCATTTCTAACGAGGCTTTAGAACGGAAGTTGAAGAACAAGAAAACTTCCAGAGCGAAAACGGGTAGTAGGTATGGGGCATCACACGGTGACTCGCGAGACGCGACCCGCGAGACACTTTTCGCCATGTGATTTCTCATACTACCACTTCCGCTCTGGATGTATTTTTGTTCTTCTAGTTCCGTTCGCGAGACTCCCTGGAAATGCCTGTTGATTAAGCGGATTCAGCACATTTAATGACAAGTTTGAAAAGCAATGTAACACGTTTATGAAATTGATTGACGACTTAACAAATTTGTCGTTTCAGGTGATGATGCGGTGATGTCTCGTGCTTCTGACCCTGCTGTGATGTCTAGTGCTGCTGACCGTGCTGTAATGTCTAGTGCTGCTGACTTTGCTGTGATGTCTCGTGCAGTGTTGCCAGATCGTGCGATTTATCGCAAATTGGCCTATTTTGGGTCGTCAGTTTGCGACTAAAAACTGCGCTTTGCGACAGGTCGCGAATTGGGCTATATTTGATGGGCAAAAGTCGCAAATTGGGCTATTTCTTGCGCCTGCCCGAGTTTGTGAAATTTCGCCGAGTTTTAATGATGTGACGGTTGGCACCACTTCCAAACTCCATCCCCATTACCACTCGCGTTCGTCTTTTGTCGTCTGCTTTGGTGCTTGCCATGTAACTTTTAATTATTTGTACACTACAAGTGCCATGTAATTTTATATTATAATATATATTCATATATAATCGCATTTTGCTATGAGTTTCCTTATTTCTGTGCCCTTCAAAATAAAAAAGAAGTCGCAAAATTGGGCTCTTTTTTCAAACAAGCTTGCGAGTTCGCGCGATTTGAGTGCGTGCGACTTCGTGCGACTTCAGCGCCCTCTGGCTGCGACACCATGAGGCTTGCGTCTGGCAACACTGGTCTCGTGCTGCTGGTCAATCTCCTGTGGCTTCGACGGAAGAAAATCTCATTGGATCCGTAGGTAATTATGTAAACCTTGCATATATCTAACAGTAGGCAAAAAAAATGCAAATTCCGTGCGATACATATATTACAGAACTCTGCGTACCGATTAACATTTGCGTGACATGCTTGATGAAGCGCCTTAAGAATAGACGATTTACACCTGCGGCTGTAACTTTCAGCATCGCGTTCGCAACTTCATCTCGCGTATAAAGCTTTATCGTTTCTTTCGTTCATAGTGAATACTTATCCATTCGTTTCTCTATATTTTGCAAAGGCTATCAGCGAACTAAATGACACCGAAATTTGGAAGCCGCACCGTAAGACCAAAAAGTCCACACACCCGGGCTACTTGGTGACCTCCGTGACGATAGCCAACCCACTTGCGTCGAATCACACGAAAATCACGTCACACACGTGTTTTAACTTGTTCCGCGTTGTTCCACATTTGTTCACTCACTTACTTGGTGCCATATCCAAATGTGGACGCTGCCGTCAAGGCAAAACAGATCGACGCTACCAAAAAGAGGCTTCTGAGAAACGGCTCTCTAGAAGGATTTGTTACAATAACACCAGAGAAGCAGGTACATCTCAAAAACACCTGTAACTTTGATGCATTGGTGCAGTGTGCGGCTTCAGGCTACATCAATTTTGAAGCGTATCGTCTGTATGTGAATGACATGGCCACCAAAAACAGTTTCTTCAGCACCGTCAGGGAGCTAGCTACGAAGGGAGCGGTAACTGAAGCATACAAAGCTAGAGCAGTTGCCATCACAAAAGTTATGGAGCCAACTGGAGAGTTGCCGTCTTTCGGGCTCAGGGCGAAACGCTGCAAGGCAGTACAAAAATTCTCTTATAACTGCTGGAGCAACATTGAAGAACTGACATGTAAAGTTCTAGATGGTGTTCCCAGCGCCACCGTCAAAGACCATGGAGTAATGGTAGCAATCCCCTGCTTCAAAGAAATTGTCGGGGATATCAGTGAGAGTCTCGGCGATCTTGAAAGCATGCTGGTGCAAGGTGTTGCAGCAAACCTACCCGACGAGACCACAATCGACAACGTCCGCTTCGGCAACCATCTACTTTTGGACGTGGATATTTTTAATGGCCTGCCACTCGATTCCGAGAAACGAAGAGGGAAGTCAGAGCTGGTCACATGCAATATCAGAAACATTCCAGTCACCATAGCCCTTCAGTCAAATTCTTACGTTCTGGTGGGCGTTATTGCTAGGACACCGAACCATACCTTTGCGCTTTGTAGAACAGGAAAAGGTGCATGGGAGATGTTTGATGACCTCAAAAGTAAGATACTTAGTGTTGGGGACCAAACGGCTATTACTCCTGTAACAATTATGTACGTTAGATTTTAATTAATTATTTATTTGGTAAGTGATGTGTTTGATATGTTGCTTTGCGCACTTTGCATTCCTGCACTACGTACTGAGTCCTCTGATTTCCTGTCTTTCAGAATGATCCTTAAGTACTCCCTGCTGTCAAATTTCCTTGCCTTCATCTAATTGTTAATATTCCAAGTTCCCTTCCCTGTATGTTTAGATATATTGATCCTTTGCCAGTAAGACTACCTTACAGGCCAGTTTTATTAATTACTTTCTCATTATTTCATTTTTTAAGTTCCTACAGATCTATTAAAACATTAAAATGGTTGTGTTTGTGTCTAGTTTATACGCCAAAGACTTGCAATTGTTACGGGTGTGCCTGTCTCACGATTAGTGTTAAGGTATCAGCCATATAGACCACTTGTAAACATTTTTTTTAAAGTTAACTTTTCTACAGTTAAATTTTTTGATAATTTTTTCGAATGTACAACATTGCAATTTTTACCATTGTATTTAACTAAGAAACCAAATATATTTTTGTTAGGAGTGTGCCTGTCTCAGGATTAATCTCAAAATGTCAGACAACCTTATAGGCCTCTTTTATACCTTTTAAGTTAACAGTTTAATTTTTGATTTCTTATTCCGAATCTACAATATTGCAACTGTCACAATTGTAACTCGCAAAGAAACCAAATATTTGTACTTGATACAGGTGTGCCTGTCTCGTAATTTATCTGAAAATGTCAGTCCTCACGTGTTCTTTTATGGTTTCCCTCTATACATGTCAATTTTCTGTCTCTGGATGTTCTGGAGTATAAAAACATTTAAAAAAACGTTTGTGTCTAGCTAAATCCCTCCTGATTTATTCTAAAAAAAAATTACCAACATAAACGACAAAGAACCAATAACCAACGTTAAAATACGTTAGATTACCAATACCTAACGATAACTAACGCTAAAAAAAACACTGACAAACGTTAACTGTTCAAATAACGAAAAACTAACGATAACTAACGTCAACGTAGCAATCACTAACGATAACTGACGTCAACGAACCAATAACGAACGTCAGAGAGTATAAAAGGCGGGTACTGGGACAAGTGGTGCCAAGTGGTGCTGCCGGATGGGCGGCCTACCTCCGCGGCGCGGTGGCGCTGGGCGGGTGTGAGGGCATGTGACGCGCGGTGACGCGTCGGTTGGGTGGCCTACCTCCACGGCGCAGAGGTGCTGGACGGATTTCGGGTCAGCGCACGTGTGTGTGTGTGTGTGTGTGTGTGTGTGTGTGTGTGTGTGTGGCTACCTTCGCAGTGCACTTGCACCTGCACTGTCAGTCGGGTGCGTGCAGCAGAGAGAGAAGGAGAGAGGGAGTGCACCAAAGCCCTCCCCTTTAACCCCCCCCCCCCCCCCCCCCTTTCCCCTCTTACAAATGGGTGGGCATGGCAAAACGAGCAAGTCGTGGGATTGGATGAATTTTTTCGTGCAAAATCGTATCATTGGTAGAGAAGAGCGCTGCATCATCGTTTTTCTTTGTGGGGGGAAGGGTGGGGGTGGGCAGCGGCGGCGGAAAGGAAATGAATTGCTGGCGTGTTCAAACTTGTCTAGCCGCTCATACACCCGCCCTGAGTGGAAAAAGTAGCAGTGCTCAGTCAGTCTGTGTGTGCTCTTGCTCGCGCCCGGGTGTTTGAGTGTGTGTTTGTGTGTAAGTGCAATGGCTTCTGCTACGAATGTACCGTCACTCAGTCCTCGTGATGTGCAATATCTAGACCTGAGCAGCATGACAAGTGATGAAGTGGCGCGTACGTTGTGGGGTGTTCAGTCTGCAGAGTGGGCCCCATCTGCTCCTCCGCACAGTAAGTATCACAAGCCTTGTGTGTGCGCTTATGTGCGTTTAGCGCAGGAAGACTTATCGAATCTGGATCATATCTGTTGCAGGTGAGGTAGTGGCCTGCTCGGATTCCTCTCCTGCGTTGGGTGGGGAACAGGGTGGTGCTAAGCCGCAAATTGGGGGTAAGTTTCAACACAGATACTCAAAATGAGTGAGAATGGGGATGCGTTTCTAACCAAATTTCTCCTCTTATGTATGTTTTGTTAGGTCGAGCTCGCCGTGGGAATTCGAAAGCAACTCGAGGTGGAAAGCAAGCTTCCCCTAGTTCCAGAAGTTGTGTCCAGCGCACCCAAAAGCCTTCAAAGCCTCCAAAAGCTACACAGTCTCGCGCACTCGCCGTTGAAGAAAATAGTTGTGTTTTTGGCTGTGGGCATGTAAAATTGTTTGCTGAGGCGCTCTTTGATATGTGCAAAGATCATTCCACCCCAAGTAAGCGCAATCGCTCACGCAAAACTCTGAAGTCCTGAATGTACTTTTTTCTATAAAGAAATTATTGTATACTATTTTTGTGAAGCATTTTTAATAAATCAGAAAATATTATATTTAATTGAGTTTATTTGAGTGTGCTACGAGCGTGGTATGAGGGTGGGCAAAGGAAAACACAAACAACGCAAAAAATACATTTCAAAGCATGCTTTTATTGAACGAAAACAGGAATTAGCACATCTCCCCCTCTTCCAAATCGCCAAACAGTGGCACTGTCATGTTGATTTTATACATCCTGCCTATTTGGCCTTCGTACGTAATGTTAGGCGGGTAGCCCGCAGTGATCATGGCATTGAACGTGGCTAACGTTTCATCTGATTGGTCCTTAAACCTGTCCGGTAGAATTATAGGCCACGTTTCCTGTCCGGCCTTTACAAGTACCTTTACTCGCTCCCCGAATTTCGTACTTGTCCGAGACCATCTCATCGTTTCGTACTCGTCACCGACGCTGAGCTTACTGACAGTGAAGAAGTCGTCGCTGAGGCTCAGCGCATTAAAGTAGCGCACCGCGTTCCGCACGCTAAAGTCACTGGGTGGAAGAGTAGCGTCGGGGCGAGGGCGCTTGGGAGCAGGAGCAGGAGCGGATGAGCTTGATGCGTTAGATGCCATCCTAAAACAACACAAAGAGATGAAAAACTATTAGTTCCACGCCAATGAGGTGTAGCACACACACACACACACACACACACACACACACACACACACACTAAGCACGCACGCAGATTTGAGCCACGATCTAGAGTTACACTTCGCGTCGCGCTGCCCAGCTGATGCTGTCTTGCATATCATCTGTCCCCGTGTCAGCGCCCTTTCGTCTCCGCCCATTGATGCGCGAGTCCACGTGCGCGCACACACACACGCACACACACACACACGCACACACACGCATCCACAGCTGCACGGTTACTCTCCTGCTACACACACGCGCTTGCACACACACACACACACACACACACGCATTCACAGCCGCACGGTTACTCTCCTGGTACACACACGCGCTTGCACACACACACAGGCGCACACGCACGCGCATACACACGCGCCTCCCGCTCTCACACGCGGAGTGATGTCCAAATCCACTGGTGCACAAATTCACTGGTACACAAATGTGGTGATGCACAAAATCACTGATGCACAAATTCACTCACTGCCGCACACGATGCAAATGGTGTGTTTGCTTTCAAAAACTTACGTTTCTGTCTGCTGTTGAGGATCGAAGACTTGCTGCTGCTGGCGTGCTGCTACTGCTAGTGCTGCTGCTGCTGCTGATAGCTCGGAGCCTACGCAAATAAACGAAAAAACGAATTATTCAAAATGTTTGAGCTCCCGTGCGGTAAAAAAAAGAAAACACCGGCGAGCGCTTATGAAAGAAAAAATTAAATAAATTCTACTTACAAATCTGCACAGGAACTAAGCGCGGTGAGTTGGGAGCAGTCGCGGACGCGGAGTATGCAAAGGAGTGCGGCTGGCTGGCTGAGTGTCGAGCCTTCACGGAAAAAAAAAAAAAAAAAAATATTCAAAATGATTTGCCACACTGAAAGTATTAGGGGAAAACGAAAAACTGCGAGTGCTTTGAAGGTAAAAGAAATCTACTTACGAATCTCTGGTTGAGGTGCTGGAGGGCTGGTCGGGCTGGCGAGCGGGCGAGCGGACGAGTGGATGAGCGAGCGTGAAGTCCAGAAAACCACAGACGGCGTCGTGCAGGGAACTGAGACTGGCGCAGGGGAACTGAGACTGGTGCAGGGGAGCTGGCAGGTTTTGATCGATGAAATTTGCTGATTTCAGCGCCCGTTCGATGAGTGTTGGCGACAGCGGCGGAGTCGGTGGTGGGGGTGCACTAGCAGGCGCCAGGCGTGCGCCTTTACGGGCGAGGGGGGGAGAGGGGCTGCCTCCCTGCACTTTCCGAGTCGCGGGCGCGCGGTCGGCCTGTGGATGCGCCGCGCGATGGGAGGAGCCTCCGATGGGTGAATTTTGCTGATTTCAGCGTTCGTTCGATGAGTGGCGACGGTGGAGGCGGCGACAGGTGGTAGCAGCGAGAGAGGGAGGGGAGGTGTGGGAGGGAAGGTTGGTGGGTGGGTGGGTGAGGGGGGAAGCGGATGCACTAGTAGGCGTCAGACGCACGTCTTTGCGGGTGAGGGGGGAGAGGGGGTGTGTGGGAGGGCGCGGCTGATCCCTTGCGCTTTCCGAGTCGCGGGCGCGCGGCGCGATTAGAGGGGAGGGGGGCCCCGCGCGCGCGCGCGGGGCAGCGGTTCCTCCTCGCGTGGCAAAGCGGAGCGCATGACTGCGTATGGAACGCGCGCAAGGACGGTCTTTCAAAGTGCGCTTCGCACGTAAACTGTTCGTTAAACATTTCAACTACTCTAATATCATTCCACTTTACATCCATTCTGAAATTGCGGATGTAATGCGCGGGGCTCTGACCCGCACTGCGACAAAAAGCATATGTACAGCAGTACTCTCCACACGTATCTGAAGTGTCACTTTGCAGAGAGCGTTTGTTACAATATAAGACCCCACCATTACGTGCTATGAAACGAATAAAATATGGATTCTGCACGCTCTGCCCTAGGCTATCAAAATACTCTACTCCTGGCGCGTGTTGCGGCAGGTAAAATGCCACCCAGTGAGCACCTGGCAGATGATCTGCATCTGTGTTCGCAATAATAATCGCTGGGCGAAGGGGAGGTTTCAGGGGCAGCCGATTCGCCGCGCACACCGCTACAAAATGTTTTCGCGTGTTCGAGTGTGTGCGCAGCGCTGTCTCAATCGCGAAAGAGTCCATATTGCTCACTAAGTAACAGTCACTTGGCGGTTGTAATCTATTTCGAGAAGACAGTCGTATTCGAGGAGGACGAGGCACGTGATGGAAGTATCGAGTGGAGTCGCAAATGACAGCTCGATTCGAACCACTGCGCTATCAGGCACGTTTACATGCGTCAGGTTTCCGCTTTCATCTGGCGTGAGGTCCATTCCCAGAAGGAATGAGCCCTGTCGATACATTTGGGGCGTAATGAGCATGGATTGCGGCCTCTTATCTGCACCAGTAGAGCTGAATAAAGAGTGGTAGGCGTGTGAAAAGTTTGGTTCAGATGAGTGGAAGTCTAGTGGGCCGATCCGGGACTCGACTTCATTTATAAATATGGAGGCTGATGTTATCGATTTGTGGACAAAGCTGAAACTGTTGTGGTGCAAGTCGCCGTTGAATGTGGAGTTTTCAACCATCACCATGCAAAGAAAAGAAGGGAGCCGCCCGCTGCTGACGGAATCTAAAGAAATATTTCGCGTCCCGGGCGCCGCCGTGTAGCTTTTACTTTCTACGCGCTTCATGGGGTACACCGCTGGTGTCTGCGCGAGAATGCGTGCATGCGAGAGCAAAACTGGGGGAGATGGTGTGACCGTCTTTACAAACAGCGTAGCGTCCATTACGTGTAATTTTAGGCGCGTTGCGTCTTGCGCAGACCACAAAAAAAAGTTTTCATTAGCAAACGTCAGTTTTATTCTTAAATCAAGCCCCTGCGGCAACAACAGGGGCTGATCGAACAATCCGCAGCGTAGTCGCCCAAATAGCTCGCAACTTTTCCCCTGCAGGAGGAGCGCCTTGCGCATTTTGAAACCTTCATTTTCGTCTGATGCTTCATCTTGATGAGCAGGGGTGTCGAGGTAAAACATGGATGTAGTGAGATGCGTCTTTACGGCATCCTGTGATGAGTTCAAGAGCGTTTCAATGTAGCTCTTGTACCCATAATTATCGATTCGACATACACATTTTTCCGAAAGATATACTTCCATTGTTTGAAACAGAGTGTACAAAAGATTGTTACAGCAAGCAAAGTTTTCCCCCAACAATGGAGGTGCCCCATCTTCTCCCCTTAGGCAAACGCGCAGTTTCAAGAACGTGCTTGATAAATCCCTATATGTGCCATTACCACCATTGTGCGAAAATTCAAGCGTCGAGAGAGGTAGAGTGACGCTGTTCACTGGCTTTAAGCTTACAGTTTTATGACCCAAAATAGCGTTTTGACCCAAAATAGCGTTTTGGATCCTGGAGTGGGCGAAAATATTCAGTTCCGGAGGTACAACTGCGGTGGTGGCGGTGGAGGAATCCATGGCTCACTATGAGAAGATGTCCGACGGGTAGTAAAGGGTCGTTGTGGTCTGCTTCCTTGCGCGTCCGCGCCCCTTCTGAGCCTGCCCGCGTTTGCGCTTCGTTTTTAAACCCTTTTTCACGCCCTTTCACTTGACTTTTCTTCGTCTTACGCTTTTTCTTTTTTTGGTAGCCCCCTTGCGTGCGCGTTTACGACCGCGCCCTGTGAGAGTCTTTCGCGCGCGGCGCTTCAAATTGCGCGCTGCCTCCGCCAAGCGACTCGCAGCCGACTCTCCCGCGGCGCGAAGCGAGAACGGCTGGCCCTGCTGAGCAGCCATGTCGCGATAAAACCCGTAACCCGCGTGTGCAGCCTCCTCACCTATGGCTCTGATCCCTTTCACGATTATCGGCGTTGCTACGGCCGAAAGGTAGCGACCCGTCAGTCCACAGCAGCCGCCGCCGCGACCTTTCTGTGCAGTGTAGGATGCCTGGTATACCGGACCGATAATGTCACTTGCGCTCCCCTTCTTACCCGCCCCTGCCTGCTGCAGGAAGTAATCGGTGTAGGCGGTTTCCATGGCAGCCAGGCAGGCACTGAGAGTTTTCTGATGAGGCGCGTGTATTTATTGCCGTTTTTCGCGAAAATGCAAAACGACGATGGCGGGGTGTTCCCCACTCGGAAAGGGGTAGCGCTGCCCTGATTTAGAGTGGAATGACAGTGTGACAGTCGAAAAATTCCGTTTCTCGACTGGTACGTAGTGCACAGTAGAAAATTCGTGGTGTCCTGTCGCACTAAAGGGTGTGATGACGCGGAGAAGGCGTGCAGCCGTGTCAGATATCAGCACCGGTTTTGAAATATCACTATACAAATAAATTGGCGATGTGCTGTTATTCAGCTTTGTTGGGGGTAAAAAGACCTCAACGACGCCCACTTCATAAAATGCATCAGCAGCAACGCATATATTTGAAGTCAGCTGCGTAGAAAAATGCGCAATGGTGTTGTCCTTGAAAAACGCCTTTGAGCTATCGCTGGACAGTGTGAGGAACATGTCGCTGTTGTTGTTGCTGATTTTTTTCGACTAACGAAAGGGAAGGAAAAAAATTACATATCTTTAACCTCATGCTCCGGTTCCCACGAATCAAATTTCTCATCATAGCCCTGCCATCTTACCAAAACTTCTGCCGGAAATCCCCTTCGCTTGCGCCTATCTAATATCCGCTCGATGCGAAAAACAGTGTTCTGATCGGGAGCGGCTACTTTCAACAGCTCTTGCGCGTAAAAATTGCCAGTCAGTCGCTGCCCATTCATGTCCTCCAACGCATACATGGGAAATGGCTTAAAACGAGTGATTGCATGCACTTTATATAGCTGCCGCGACCACTTGGCAGTATACCCTTTCTCTAAAAGATCTTTCTTCAGTGCGATGCGAACGTGTTCGCCTACCGCAAATTTTACCGCGCGGAGTTGCGCGTCGCTAGGGTGTCTGTAGCACCGCTCCGCGAAGGGTGTCATTTTACGCAGGTAAATCGTGGACCATAAGCGGTAAGAATCTTTCGCTGTTACATCCTTTGGGCTCATATTCGTGGCTCTGTGCTTTCTAGAGTTGTAGTTTGCTGTGATTTGCACGAGTGGCTCAAGCCAGCGCCACGAATTTGTGTGCTCCATGTGCTTAAAGAGAGGCGCTTTTAAGGTGGCATTCACTCGCTCCACCATAGCTGCTTTGCCCGTATTTTGTAAAACCCGAAACTTGATTTTGTGCTTCTTTAGAACACGCGCCACACTCTGATTATTGAACTCTCGCCCATTATCACACTGCAGTAGGCGGCACTTGCGCCCGCTGCTGCTGAAATGGCTGTCTAAAACCTCAGCCGTCTCACGTCCTGTTTTCGTTTTCATGGGATAAGTCCAGACGTACCGACTCAGGCAACAAATAATCGCGATGAAGTAATTGAAATTGTCGTTAAACTGCGAAAATTTTCTCATATCATTAAGGTCCATTTCATAAACATCATCGATGCTCCTGATGTTGTAAAAATTTGTGGGGAATTTTTTTCGCGCAGGTCTGAAGCGCGCATACGTCTCTTGCTGGGACAGCCAGTTGTCTACTTCGTGAGTCTCGATACCCTGCTCGCGCGCTACTTTTTTTAAATTTGCGACAGACGAAAAAGCCGCTGGGCTGCTCAAGTCAAAATAAATTTTTTTCATGTGCTCTTGCACAAAATTTTCTCGCGAATCGGGTGTGCTCATCGCAGGTCCCCTCGCCTCACTCTCCCCGCTCCCCCCTCGCCCTGCCGCTGCAGGTGCCGCAGGCGGCAGCGTAGCCTCTGCCGCTTCTGTCAGCAGCGGTTTCGGATTTCCGTGCCCGCGCGGCCTGTGTCGCTGCCGCTGCCATCGCCCTCGTTGCTGCCGTTGCTGTGTTGCCGCTGGCGAGGGCGGCGGGGGCGACGATGGCGGCGAGCCCGGCCTTAGAGCTTCCGCATTCTTTTGCTGTCGTCGTCGTCGTCCGCGCCACCGCCGCCGCCGCCGCCGTCGCTGGTCAAATTCTGCCCAGCGCGGCGTTTTTGGCCACGCTGCTGCTGCTGCTGCTGCTGCTGCTGCTGCTGCTGGCGCCGAGCGCGCGGGGCCAGCTGAAGCGGCGTCCATTTCTTGACGCGCCCGAAGCGCAAGTGGCGCACTTGTGGAAGGTGTGAACTCGACTGCTCATGAACTGGTGAATCCCTTCTTGAAATACCAGAAGGTGCAAGCAGTGTAGCCGCAGCAGCAGCAGCAGAAGAAGAAGAAGAAGAAGGAGGAGGAGGAGGAGGAGGAGGAGAAGGAGGAGAAGGGAGAGGAGGTGCTGTCGCAGGGGAGGCGATGGGCGTAGAGTGGTATAGCAATTGTTGCGAGGAGGGCGGTAGTGAGGTCGCAGTGGGGGAGGAGGAGGAGGGGGAAGAGGGGTGGTAGTAAGGATGCGAAACCAAATCACTCATGGTATCACCCAAATTATTATTATTATTATTATTATTATTATTACTATGTCCATGCGGTGACTGCTGTTGAACACTGCTAACATGACTCGCTATAAAATCCAACATTTTTTCTAAACTAACATCACTACTCTCTGAAGCTGCTTCCCTTTTTGTTTTTTGTTTTTTATTAGTAATTTCAATAGCACGAGGTATGTCATCCATATCATAATTAAACTCATGATCCAGGCGATGTGACATGACAGGAACACCATGCAGGTAGTGTCGCGAAGAAGAAGAAGAAGAAGAAGAAGAAGAAGAAGAAGAAGAGAGGAAAATAATTAGAGGAAGAAAAATAAGGAGGAGCAACAGGGGACGAATGCATCCCCGCGCGGGTACGGGGGGGACGCGCCCGCGCGGGGACAGGGGGGACGCGGGGACGGGGGCGGGGACGGGGGCGGGGACGGGGGCGGGGACGGAGGCGGGGACGGGGGCGGGGACGGGGGCGGGGACGGGGGCGGGGACGGGGGCGGGGACGGAGGGGGGAACGGGGGTGGGGACGGAGGCGGGGGCGGGGACGTGTGCGTGTGCTTTAGGGGAGCCCCCCGCCCACCACCCCGCGGGGACGCGCGCGCTGCCGCGCGCGAGAGGAGGAGGAGGAGGAGGTGAGGGGTGGTACCACTTCTTCTTCTTCTTCTTCTCCTCTCCCTCTCTCTCTTCT
Organism: Odontothrips loti; assembly: GCA_038380765.1. Lineage (NCBI taxonomy): Eukaryota > Metazoa > Arthropoda > Insecta > Thysanoptera > Thripidae > Odontothrips > Odontothrips loti. The sequence continues at coordinate 3,305,414 of CM076253.1, forward strand.
ATCTTCGCAGCTGCTGCTGCTGCTGCTGCTGCTGCTGCTGCAACTGCGCTATCATTCATTCCTGGTATATGTAGTGTCCTTCTCTCCTGCTCCTCCTCCTCCTCTTTAAACACCTCATTATTATTATTATTATTATTATTATTATTATTATTATTATTATTATTATTATTATTATTTGTATTTTTAACACCTTCTCTAGCACCTCCATCAAAAGCATTTGTGTTTAACGCCTTCTCATTTCCCACTTCAAATATTGGAACTGTGACATTTGTTTTGCGTTCCTCGCGTTTTACATCAAGAAAACGTTGCAGCAATGGGCGATATGAGTCCCATTCTTTATACAATGCTTCCTCCTCATCTACACCATTCCTAGTATTTTTCTTATTATTTGCTGCTACTTCCGAATTTTTAAGAGACTCTTCCATCTGTGATTGTAGCTGCGATTTAAGTTTTTTTAAAGTTTCCCCTCGAAGACGCTCCAACTGTTCTGGCGAAAAAACGAGGAACTTTTTCAAAGTAGCCATAATGTTACTGCAGTTTTTTTCTTTTTTTCTTATGCCGATGCGCGCGCCGCTCTCTCTCTCTCTCTCTCTCTCTCTCTCTCTCTCTCTCTCTCTCTCTCTCTCTCTCTCTCTCTCTCTCTCTCTCTCTCGCACGCGGACACGCAAAGACACTGTTCGTGCGCGCGCCCGTGGGGAGACCGAGCTCACTCACTCGCTCCTTCTCTCTCTCTCTCTCTCTCTCTCTCTCTCTCTCTCTCTCTCTCTCTCTCTCTCTCTCTCTCTCTCTCTCACACACACACACACACACACACACACACACACACAATCGGCTGCGCGTACACTCGTCCCCCCACAGACCCTCTTTTCCTCACTTTTCTTCACTTTTCCCCCTCCTCCTCCTCCTCCCCCTCCTCCTCACCCTCCTGGACTTGCCCACCAACACCGTTACCCGCAGCGATATGGTTTATCACTTTTCCCACAATGCCACCGAGCGCTGAGCTAATAAGTGTAGACAAGAAGGCACCGCTGCCTTTCTGAACCAAATATTTACGTCTTTTCTCCACTTCACAATCCACAAATCCTGTTTTCTTTCCACCGCCACCACGCTGCGGCCGCTGCTTCTGCTGTTCTTTGCCGCGTCGCGCAGGCTTTTCTGGCAAATAGGCCAGGTGGCGCAGTGAGGTCCGGTACTTTCGAAGGGTCTCGATGGACTGACTGTCTAGCTCGATATTTCGGTTTAATATATTCAAAGCCAGCTCGCACAGAACGACAATCAAATCGCGCTGTGCGTTTTTCAGGATTGCTTTCTGAACAGCCTGAGGGCTGTCGCGCAAAACGTGTAGGTAATGCTTGAAATCTGCAATTCGTTCCAGCGATGCTGCCGCCATGATTTTTAAAAAATTTCTCGGTACTCTCACTGCAAAATGTTAAACGAAAGGCGTGGTTTCCAGCACCTGCCCACTAGCGCTGCTACTACTACTACTACTACTACTGCTACTACTACTTCGCAGCTGCTCGATTGACCGGTCCGTTGCATATACAACCATGTATGGATCGGTCGGCCAAATATTTGTTCGAAATCGCAGACTTTCATCCGTCGATGGATCAAGATCGATCACGAAATAGCTAAATGGCAGCGCCCACGCATCAGAGAGCGCTTGGCACAGAGACCGTGCGTTCTCGGGGTATACCTGTCTCGCCAAGTGAAAAAATTGTGCCCTGTCGCGACAGTTTTTGATCAGCACAAAATATCTGAAATTTGCAAGAAAGATAGATAATAGCACCACCTAACCCCATCACCTTCTTTGTCTCTCTTACACACATTTTTTTTTCTTTTTTTCCTCACCTGGTAGACAGAGATATTGAGCGCGCATGCTTAGACTGATGAAACAAATTTTGTGTCAGAATAAAAACAGAAATTCGACGATGTCGTGAGCCTTTTGTGTAAAGCTCTGATATTGTCAGATCATTCAAGCAAAAGTTCATCAAGTCGTCCAAAATCAGTAAAGTATTCGGTTTCAGCACGCCTGACTCTTCATTTGGCACGCCGCGGTAGGTTCTGATGGCAGGATTGTTTATGACCTGAGAGGGTAGACCAGCTTCCTCACCATAACACCACACAATGTGCTGAAATGTACCATCGACCACATCAGGCAAGTGCTGCAAAAACTTTAAAATGAACGTGCTTTTCCCGCTGCCGGCTGGCGCGGCGAGACATGCAGTAAAGGGCACGCGGAACTGCCACATACTACACTGAGCAAGATTTTGAATTTGCGAGTACTTTTATACCCCCACCCCGACCCCCTCCCCCACACTCAGACAACTTGCGGCTCAGACCATTGCTGCTTGCTCGCTCGCTCGCTCGGTTGCTCAGGAGGCACCTGCGGAGGGGCAGCAAAGGAAATCCGCTGCAGCACATGCAACGCTCGCAGTATTTTGCGAAGTCGGCGTGTGAGATTGTGGGAATCATTCGCACCTTTTCGCACGCACTGCTCTGGGTGGGAGGGGAGAGAGAGAGTCGGTGCTGCACCTCCGAACGCCGCCGCGCAGCGCCGAGCGGCCGGACGCCGGGAGACGCAGCGGGCGCGCTGCGGCAGCAGTTTTCGAAAATGACAAATTCGGCGTTCGCGGTGCGTGAGCATGCGCACCTTGTCACACCCTACTGGGTGTTATGCGAGACAGACAGAGAGACCACTTGCGTGCTTTCCGCACGCGAGCGAATCGCGATGGGTGCCACACCAAATGTGCAGCAGTCAGCCGGATGCCGGACACAGCGGCGGGCGCGGCTGTCGCCGCTAACGCCCACTGTGGTGGGCGCGGCTGCCGCCGCTAACGCCCACTGCAGCGCTGAGCCCCGCCTCCCGCTGGCGCGCGATTTCCGCATGCAATCGAGCCGCGATGGCCGCCACAGCGAAGCTGCAACAACGCCCCCACGACAGATTTTCGCGGGAGGCGGAGTCAAACTCGACTTGCCACACACACACACACACACACACACACACACACACACACACACACACACACACACACACGGCAGATCACTCCCAGCATATGCTTGAGACGATCTGCGAAACAGAATGGAGCACACGCTGATGTAAATGATGCTACCGTTATTTTAGTTTTTAATGCGTATCGAAGACACCGTACCCCGCGCATCTCCCTGTAGCACGCCAGGCGCTGCAAGCATCGTCAGCTCATTACGGCACGGAAGCGCATGGCTCCCAATGCCGAGCCCGCATTGGCGCCGCCACCTCCAGCGGCAGGTGCGGAAAGGCTGAAAGTGCCGAGCTTTTCAGATTTTGCATCGCCCGGCGGGGATCGATCACCCGCCACGAGTTCTCAGTTCGCCAAAGACGTTCACGCAGTGCGGACAGCACCAGAGCAGTGGTGCGAAGAAGCGCCTGAGTAGTCGAAGGCAGTTCGATCCCAGTGTAAGGTGGCAGCAAGCTACGTTCAAGGTGTCATTTATGACCTGTGTGCGCAGCGTTTGTGTTATCGGAATTTATTTCATCCTCTCAGTGATATTTGTGTTGAGAGCAATTTCGCACCCATGTCGCTGCAGGAGAACTCGGTGAGCAGCTCTACGCAGCAATTACCAGCGGTACGTGACATGCTATCATCTGCCCTACCTAGCTCTACCTTTCAAAGAGCAGCTGCTGACTTCTTTAAATTCTGTTTCCAGCCTGAGACACAGGGGGAGGTGGAGCACACGTCCGCAAACGCCGCACCCGAGCAGGCACAAGGCGCAGGCGTACCAGCACCTGAGCCGCCGCAGCCAGCGAGAGGCCGTGCCCGTAGGCAAAAACAGAGAGCGCCGGCGGAGCCGGCTCTGAGGCTTGGAGTCTTTAAGCGCACGAAAATCATCCCAAGATTAGGAGGCTATTTAGTCCGGCGAAAAAACGGCAAATACCGCTTCGTTGTATTTGACGACTAATAAGGTGAGTAAACAAACCTTTTTAAAAAATTTTACTTCGCTTGTCTTACTCTGTTCTAAAATGTGTTTTCGCACGTTCTTCTCAGCTCTCATCAAATATGCCGCCCTGCACATGGTGCGCGGCCGTCTTCAACAATGGCACAGAACTACTCGCACACATCTTGGCAACGCACGCGCCTACCACTGCCGCCCCCACAGCTAATGCACCTCCACCGCCTGCACCAGCAGCGGAGCCATCACCTGATTTGAAGTGCCATGTGTGTACCAAAACTTTTAGCTTTAAGCGTGCGCTAATCCGTCACGTCCGGGAGCAACACACCGCCAATGGCAGTGCAGTGAATAAGTGTATGGTGTGCCAAAAGACATTTAAGAACAAGAGGACGCTGGCTCAGCACGCACTCGTGCATGGGAAACGAGCGCTGGTAAACTGCAACAAATGTGGTGCCCGTTTCAAATACCATGCTAACCTATTAGTTCACCAGAAGTTGCGGCGCTGCGGAACTTTGCGCTCTTTGGCAAGACAGAGGGGATTTAAGTGCCGCCCATGCAGGAGGGTGTTCCCAACAGTTGTGGGACTCTACAAGCACCGACAATCCCACCCACCCCAGCGGAGGAGGCACGTCTGCGGAGGCTGTCGGAGGAGCTACGCTTCAGCCGCATCCTACCACCTCCACCGCCGCGTGTGTGCGGTACGGCGAGTGCGAGAGCGCCACCTCCAGAAATGGCGGGCGGCACGCGCCCCAACCGCTGCCTCTCTCCCCTTCCAACAGACGGTGAGTGGGCATCACACAGCGCACTGGATGGGCTGGCACGCACCCACATTCTTCAGGTCACCCACGAGGATGACCTGCAGCTCTCACTAATTCGAAACAGGGACTTTGTAATAAAGAAACTTCAGGACGACATGGCTGAGCTTCGGCGCATAAAGTGGTATATGAGCGCCTCCGTTCGCATTCAACCAAATGAGAATGTGGAACCAGAGCACAACCTTCGCTTTGCCCGCTGCCCACCTGTAATTTCTTTATCGGCGTCAGAGCTTACAGCACAGGTACAGCAGGCAATAACAGCCGTCATTAAAAGTTTCGATGATATGACAGATGAGGGATCTAAAATTCTTTTTGAGAGGGTTGACAAAATTCAACTTCACGTTGCTAAGTATTCGGCTTTGAAAGGTTCATCATACAGGCAGCTGCCCAAATGGTTACAAAAATGTAGCAAGGGTCTGATTAATATAAAAAATTCTGACAATAAGTGCTTTGTGTATTGTTGCCTGGCTGCCGTGCGCCTACCCACCACCCACCCAGAGAGGGTGGCTCAGTACAAAAAAAGAATGCGCGAATTTAACCTGAAAGGGCTGTCTTTCCCCGTTACAGTAGACAAAATTTCTATTTTTGAGGCTAACAACAGGAATGTAAGTGTCTCCGTGTTTGGGTTGGAGGATGAGGAGCAGGTGATTGTACCACTACGAGTGGCTCCTGCAGTGCGTGCACATCATGTAAATTTACTTTTGCTAAGAGGTGATGATGAGAATTACCACGACGACTATCACTATGTGCTAATTAAAGATCTAAGCAGGCTTCTTAGCCACACTTCAAAGAGAAAAAGGCGGCTGTTTTGGTGTGAAAATTGCCTCACACCAAGAGCCTCACAAAAATTGCATTTGGAGCACAGGGAGCACTGCATTAAGCATAAAGCGCAAGCAATTTGCATGCCCAGTGTAAAAGACTCCATTCTCAAGTTTACCGACTATGAAAAACAGCTTAAGCATGATTATGCTATTTATTGTGATTTGGAGAGTGTGTTACAGCCCTATGCCACGTGCCATCCGGATCCTACTCGTTCATCAACCACTAAAATGAATGCACATGTCGCTTGCGGCTTCTGCTACGTTGTTGTGGGGCCGGATGGCAAGATGGAGCAGGAGCCGGTTCTTGAGCACGGAGGAACCGACCTCATGAAACGGTTTCTGCTCCGTCTTAGGGCCGAGGAGTTCCGCATCATGAAACTGCGAGAGAGCAGGCAGTACCCCTTGCACATGACAAAAGAAAGCGAAAAGGCTTTCGAGGACGCAGCTAACTGCTATTTGTGTGGCGAGGTAGTCCCACGCCCTGGCGCACCCAAATGCAGAGACCATGACTGGACAATACCGACAGACAATTACAGGGGTGCTGCTTGCCAGGGATGCAATCTCAACTTAAAACGGCGAGATTTCATTCCTGTCGTGATGCATAATTTGTCTGGTTACGATGCCCACCACATCTTCTCAGCCCTCGGGGAGCTGACGAATGGGAGCGATCTGACAGTGATCCCAAAGAACAAAGAGAGGTATATTTCCTTCACTTGGGGCCGCTTACGATTTTTAGATTCTTTTGGCTTTTTGAGTAGCTCCCTAGATACGTTGGTAAAAGACGTTCAGACATGTGACCTCTCGATGCTCCGTACTCTTTTCCCGGGAGAGGAAAAGTTCAATTTAATGTCGCGAAAGGGAGTTTTCCCTTATCGTTATTTTACAAGTGAGGATAGGTTTTTAGATGAGCTGCTGCCCCCACGAGAGGCCTTTAAAAGTGATCTCACTGGCGCAGAGGTTAGTGAGGGTGATTATGAGCATGCGCAGAATGTTTTTAGAATTTTCAACATGGATAATCTGTGGGATTACCATGATCTGTACCTTTTGGGAGATACCCTCCTACTAGCTGATGTTATGGAAAACTTCCGAAAAAATACAATGAACCATTTTAAATTAGATGCAATTCATTACTATACAACGCCTGGTTTCTCGTGGTCAGCGGCGCTCTTAAAAACACGTGAAGAATTGGAGCTCCTCACGTGCCTTGACGAGCACTTAATTTGGGAGGATGGACTTCGGGGCGGAATCGCTTCCATTAATGGGAGGCATGCTGTGGCAAATAATGCGCACATTCCTGATACTTATGATCCTACAAAGGAGAGTTCGTACATTATGTATTATGACGCCAATGCCCTGTATGCAGCAGCAATGAGTCGCCCTCTTCCTGTAAGTGACTTTCATTTCTTGGGTGCAAGTGAGGTTGAAAGGTTCAATGAGACAAGGATTAAAAATATAGATGTAAATGATGAATGGGGCTTCCTTTTTGAGGTTGACTTAGAGTACTGTACTGACCTACACGACCAGCACAATGACTACCCACTTGCTCCTGAGCGCATGAAACCTCTGTACAACAACCTATCTCCACTGCAAAAAAAATTACAGCAAAAATTCAATTTGCCGAAAAATTCCGCAACACAAAAACTTATTCCAAATTTAAATGATAAGGACCATTACGTGGTTTTTGGCACAACCTTAAAACTCTACTTGGAGCTAGGCATGAAGTTAATAAGGGTGCACAGAGTTATGGCATTTGTACAGAGGGCATGGCTCGCACCTTTTATAAACTACAACACTGAAATGCGTAAGAAGGCTACATCAAAACTGGAAATTAGACAGTGGAAGGCTTATTCCAACGCAACCTTTGGAAAGACCTGTGAGAATTTACGCCACAGGCGAAATTTAAGGTGCACAAGGGACAAAGAAATTTTTAAAAAACTGGTGCGCAGCCCTCTTTTCCATAGTTTTGAGATTTTTGACCATGATTTGATTGCAGTAGAGCGAAGGAAGGCCAAAATTACATTGAACAGGCCTGCATACACAGGACAAGCAATTTTAGATATAAGTAAAGAAATAATGTACAATTTCCACTTCAACGTAATGAAAAAAAAATTTGGCTCAAAAATCTCTGTGCTGGCGACGGACACTGACTCACTTATATACCACGTGAAAACAGAAGACATTTACCAGGACATGCAAGACTTACAAGACTTCTTTGACACGAGCGACTATCCAGAGGACCATGCCCTTCATAGCCTGATTAACAAAAAAACATATGGCAAATTCAAGGATGAGATGAATGGTGAACCTATTTCGGCTTTTGTTGGTCTCCGCCCCAAAATGTATTGTTTCCGGCGTAAGGACGATGGGGAGAAGAGCGTGGGAAAAGGTATACCCCGCTCTGCTCTCCGCGCCCTCACATATTCAGACTATGAAGCGGTTTTGACTGGTGCGGGTGAGAAACGCGTAGACTTCACGAAAATTGGAACGGACGGACACCACCATATTTCGACAACATTTTCTACAAAGCGCGGACTCTGCTCATATGATGACAAACGCTACATACTAGACAACAACACCGACACTCTCGCGTACGGACACTACAAGCTACGTGCGCTAGAGAGATACCACGAACTCATGGACTGTGACACAGACGAGGGCGATGACGAGCTGGACGATGAGGGCGCCTGCAATCTGAGAGAACTAGTACTTCATATGGAAGAGGGCGACTCAAGCATGTAAATAGTATGTTGTGTTATGTTTGTTGCATAATAAGAGTGTAAATATGTATTTAAATTAAGCTCAATATGTATTTAAATTAAGCTCAATATAGTTATGGTTATGCATTGTATGCAATTAGAGTGTTTTGAAAATAAAAACAAATATAGTTAAACTGCGTACAACCTTTTTCTTACACCCCTTTCTCCCAGAACAGCAACCATACCGACAGATCCAAAAGGTTTGCTGGCGCGGTCCGAAAGGGGACTCGAACTACCGAAAGTTGGCGCCACACGCAATTACGAAACAGACCGCACCAGCAAAACTTCGAGCAAAAACAATTCGAAAGAGAGTAGCAATTACGCCATAAAACGTTGCGCCCAGAAACCACTGCACCCCCGCGCACCGTGGGGGCAGGCAACCCACACATCTCGATAGCACACACACACACACACACACACACACACACACACACACACACAACCTTGCGCTGGCCCCGAAATCCGCCCAGCACCTCTGCGCCGTGGAGGTAGGCCACCCAACCGACGCGTCACCGCGCGTCACATGCCCTCACACCCGCCCAGCGCCACCGCGCCGCGGAGGTAGGCCGCCCATCCAGCAGCACCACTTGGCACCACTTGTCCCAGTACCCGCCTTTTATACTCTCTAGTCGTTGAACCATTAACTAACGATAACTAACCTCAACGAACCAATAACTAATGATAACTTACGCAACGAACCAATTACAAACGATAACTAACGTCAGCGAACCAATAACTAACGATAACTAACGTCAAAGAGCTGATAACTAACGGTAAATGACGTCGTCGAACCAATAGCTAACAATAACTATCGTCATTAAACCATTTACTAACGATAACTAACCTCAACGGACCACCTCACATTAACTTACGGCAACGAACCAATAACAAACGATAACTTATGTTAACGAACCAATAACTCACGATTACTAACGTCAAAGAACTGATAACTAACGATAACTTACGTCGGTGAACCAATAGTGAACGATGACTATCGTTATTGAACCATTAACTAACGATACCCCTCGTCAACGAACCAATAACTAACGATAACTAACCTCAACGGACCACCTTACATTGACTTCCTTTAACGAACCAATAACAAACAACAACTAACGTCAACAAACCAATAACTAACGATTACTAACGTAAAGGAACTGATAACTAACGATAACTAACGTCGTCGAGCCAATAGCTAACGATAACTATCGTCATTGAACCATTAACTATCGATAACTAACGTCAGGACCAACTTACGTTGCTGGTCACGCGAGTCAACCAACCTTAACTGACTTACAACTGTCCATGACTAACGTGACAACGTGACTCACATGCCACGTGCAGGTTGTACTTAAGCCCACCGTTGCAAAGGCATTTTTTCGCTTCGCTACCTCACGTTGCCCTCGGTACTGAACGACCGCCTCATTTTCATTCGCGGTTACGGCTTGTGTCGTCACAGTACGCAACCCATGCGCTACAGAGGTAGCTAACGAAAAGGCCCCTCATAGTGGGGTGCACACTTGTTAACAAACAATAAAAGTGTTATTACTTATTTATACTTATCATTAACAATCGATATATTAGTTGTTTTAGTGGCTGTATGGTTTTTGGAACGTGGAGCTAGCCGGCCCATACTTGTTTCTGAATGAGCTGATATGAACGTTAACTATCGTTTTAATGGTTACAACTTAATTGATCTCATCCTTAACAATCGATTGAAATGTTTTTTTCGTGGCTGTATAAGTTGGGTGCGGCCAGCTTCGAGGAGGTGGCGGCTCAGACTCGGGTACTGGCTGGCGCGCTATCTGTCCGTCCCGCTACGGCGCGCGGCGTAGACGTGTTCCCAAGAATTTCGTGCCATAGTTTGGCTTAGTGTTTTAAAAAAGCGGTTTTTTTTTTTTGCTACACTGAAAAAAAACAAAGAAACATATCGGGGTTTTTCCGAAAAAAACGGAAAAAACCGAAAAATTCAAAAATTCCTGATTTTGGTAATATTGAATGATTTTTGACGACTTTTAATGAAAATACATAAGTAAATAGGAAAAGGGAGTGGGGCTGGGCCGGCCCGTAAACGTGAAGGAAGTAGCTATAATGAAGTACAAAAGCAAAGCGATGGGAAGATTTAAACAAGGCACCCTAATGTTATGACCCAAAACCTTGACACCTCTGTCATTCCTGTCAATACTAGCTAACTTATGGGAATACTTGCTCTACATAAGTACTTAGTCAACATGACTTTTCCGTGAACGGTATGTCGTATCGAGGTGAACGTAGTCTCAATCTATAGCTTAGACCTTGTCCTTCGATCGCCTCACTGACATGTATCAACGGAAACTAATAATAACGGAGCTGGGGCTCAAAAACTGGCCGTGGGGCCGCCGGTACCCGGCTGCCCGCCATAGATCGCGCCTAGATCGGTCTAGGTGAAAAATAAAATCAAAAACTTTGCATAGTTTGATAGTTCGATAGATCCTACCCTTCGATCGGCTTGCTTACACTCCCATCTAAAATCAACAAGCTGGGCCGTCCCTTCCGTCAACCTCGGTGCCTCGGTGCCAGTTCCGCTGCGCTCCACCGGCACCTCGGTTTGACAGGGGGACTTGGCCAGCTTGGCCTGCCGGCGGCGTTTGCGGGGGCCTTCGGCCCCCGCCTCCATCTCCCTAGAGGTGCCCGATAGCAGATGTATATGTTACGATTTAAATCGTTAACCTGAGCCCGTCCCTGTGCGCGCCGCGATATGGTACCGAGTTCCAGTAGAAACCAGAGAACCGGTTCCGTCTGCGGTTCCGTTCCGTAAGGGGACCCAAGCGAAACAGATCCTGCTCTGGAACCGGTCCAACGGAACGAGCGGACTCGGTTCCACGATGTCTTGTTCCACAGGCGGAACTGGCTGGGTCGGTTCCGAGCTGGACTGGTCCACGAAGCGGAACGGAACGGAAGGTATAGGAACGGTACAGGAATAGAACCGGAACGGAACAGGTATAGAAACGGAACGAGTATAGGAACATATCAACCGAACCGACGGATAGAGCTCTGCTCCTCCATAACTGACGTCACAGCTGGTGGCTGTCAGAGAGCGCGGAATTTTGAAAATAGAGTCGCTGCCTGAGGCTGTTAGATTTATCGGTACCTTCGGTTCACGCCGCTAACCGTTATAAGTTTAACGATCGAGTTTTTAACGTTATTGCATGCTAAGATGGGATAAACGTTAAATCGATCAACGTCGATTTTATGTTATTAAATTCGTTTCATTTAACGTTAAATTTAGTTAGTCTTGCAAAAGTTTACAAATTGTTAATTCGCACTGCTATGTTGCCAGTGAACGCCCTCCTCCCCCCCCCCCCCCACACCCTCTGTGTTGCCACATTTCATGAATCTCTCAAAGACCCATCCACCCGGCCAGCCCGGCCATGCCCCCGTGTCAGTTTTGGTTGCCTTCTCGCCCCTGCCGGAGCAGAAGCAAAATTGACTTTGGCAGCAGCGGGTGCTCGAACCCGGGTTCAACGAAGCAATGCGGTCAATCCGGCGTTTCCGACGCCTGTACCCACTGCGCCACCAAGCCGCGATGAGTGCGACGATGCAGGTTCCGTCTACGCATCCATCTCCGTCGGTCTTGTCGAACTAACCGCTGCCTGGCAAGGGTGAAGCGAGGGCGAGTGGGAGCGCCAGCCGCGTCGCCGAAGCTGACAGCCGCCTGATTCACACACTGTCTTCGTAGGTCTGTCTCTGTTGCACTGGTGGGGTGCTCCGTAAGAGAGCAAGAGAGAGGTCCGCGTTCGCAGTGTTCGGAATCAGGCGGCAGGCACCGAACGGCCGTGTCCAGCAGCCCAGCCAGGCCCGGTGACGAACCATCGCTCGAGCCGGTGACTGTGCTGTGGCAGCGCGTAGCAGCCAAGCCAAAGATCTCGCACTCAGCGGGCAGATCTTCGCTTCTGCTTCGACCTGGTCGCTACGAAACTCGTCCACGTCAGACGTCCCTGTGGCGTAGTGGTTAGACAACCAAGACATCGTGGAGAATTCACACCAACTGACGGGTCCCGGTTCTCGTCCCCCCTACGCTAACTAACATTTATGCCTTTTGGCTATGGGGCTAAAGGGTTATAGTCCGAAACAGTGCATAGGAGACCGCGAGTCTCCGGGCGCCGGCGCCAAAGAATGTTGTGAGGGCGAGACATTTCACAATATATATGGAGAGAGAGAGAGAGAGAGAGAGAGAGAGAGAGAGAGAGAGAGAGAGAGAGAGAGAGAGAGAGAGAGAGAGACAAGAGGGGGGGGGGGGGCCGCAGCGCTTTGCAACGCAGGTTTTCCTCTCAAATCGTTATTTTTTCTGTGCAGAAAATTGATATTTAACGTTATTACGTCACGGCATTCAATCAATCATCACCAGAACCCTCCCCCCTAAACTACCACTCACTGACTGCTCATGCAAATGTTCCAGGAGAACCAGCGGGCCGATTTCATTGCGGTTTTCGCCATTCGACGCGGACGGTCGAGCAACCGGGAAGGTCGAAATTGTCAAAAGTCGAATTTTCCCACTCCTTCACCATGAAATCGACAAATTTCACGACGTTTCAAGGAAGGAGGCCAGCTAGCCGAAAAACGATTTCTCTTGACCCCCTCAATTCGGGGAGGAGAACGATATCCCGTAAAAAAAATTGTGCCGATGCTGTAAAATCAGGGTGAAATCGGGGGACCAGAGACGTTTCGGACGCAGCCATTTTTGAACGGGGCGTCCGACAGAGTTCGGACAGGGTGGGTTTTCTGGGGTTTTTCAACACCTTTCCGAGGATGTATCGGTTTCGGTGTTTTAAATTTTCGGGTGCGAACGAGGACGAGTGGAAGATTTTGGCAAAGCGTGGGCTGCGTCTGGAGGTGCACCGGGCACGGGCATTGTCGACCACGTGTGGCTGGGGAATAGGCCCGGTGCGGCGCGCGGCGCCTGGCCGTCGTTCGCTTGTGTTGGGCGGCCGCGGGGGTTCAGGTCAACAACGCCTAGCTAGCCGCGCGGTCTCGCGTGGCGCTCGGGCATAGTGAAGGTCGGCGGTTCGAATACTAGTGGGGGGGGGGTTGCTTTTTTTTCGTTTTTCTTGGCGTTTCTGGCGTTTACCCGGCCACCTGGCCCCACAGACACCGTGGGCGGGCGAAGCCCGCCACACTGGGCGGCCGAAGGCCGCCTCGGGGGGTCTGGGGGGCGGAGCCCCCCAGCGAGCGCCGCAGGCGCGAGTCACCATAACCCTCTCCCGCCAAACGCTCACTGACTGACGGATATCTCATATAAATGTTCCGGGAGAACCGGCGGGCCGATTTCATCGCGGTTTTCGCCATTCGACGCGGACGCTTAACAATTGGGGACCGAAAAACTGTCAAAACTTCACATTTCCTCCTCCCTCCTATCTTAATTGCGATAAAATCGTCAAATTTCACGAGATCTCGTAGAAGGAGCGGAGCTGGATGAAAAATGACTTCTCTCGACCCCCCTTAAATCGAGGAGGAGAACGACATCCCGTAAAAAAAATTTCGCCGACGCGGTAAAATCAGGGAGAAATCGTGGGACCAGAAACGTTTCGGACGCAGCCATTTTTGAACGGGGCGTCCGACAGAGTTCGGACAGGGTGGGTTTTCTGGGGTTTTTCAACACCTTTCCGAGGATGTATCGGTTTCGGTGTTTCAAATTTTCGGGTGCGAACGAGGACGAGTGGAAGATTTTGGCAAAGCGTGGGCTGCGTCTGGAGGTGCACCGGGCACGGGCATTGTCGACCACGTGTGGCTGGGGGAATAGGCCCGGTGCAGCGCGCGCGGCGCCTGGCCGTCGTGTGCTTGTCTTGGGCGGCCGCGGGGGCTAAAGTCAACAACGCCTAGCCAGTCGCGCGGTCTCGCGCGGCGCTCGGGCATGGGGAAGGTCGGCGGTTCAAATACTGGCGGGGGGGTGTTACTTTTTATCGTTTTTCTTGGCGTTTCTGGCGTTTACCCGGGCACCTGGCCCCACAGACACCGTGGGCGGGCGAAGCCCGCCACACTGGGCGGCCGAAGGCCGCCTCGGGGGTCTGGGGGCGGAGCCCCCAGCGAGCGCCGCAGGCGCGAGTCACCCGAACCCTCCCCTCCCAAACGCTGACTGACACACTCACTGCTCATGCAAATGTTCCGGGAGAACCAGCGGGCCGATTCGATCGCGGTTTTCGCCATTCGACGCGGACGGTCGAGCACCCGGGAAGGTCAAAATTGTCAAAATTTGAATTTTCCTCCTCCTTCACTCAAAAAATGCGATAAAATCGTCAAATTTCACGAGATCTCGTACAAGGAGACGAGCTGGATGAAAATTGACTTCTCTCGACCCCCCTTAAATCGGGAGGGAGAACGACATCCCGACAAAAAAATTTCGCCGACGCCGTAAAATCGGGGAGAAATCGAAGGACCACAGACGTTTCGGACGCAGCCATTTTTGAACGGGGCGTCCGACAGAGTTCGGACAGGGTGGGTTTTCTGGGGTTTTTCAACACCTTTCTTGGGATGTATCGGTTTCGGCGTTTTAAATTTTCGGGTGCGAACGAGGACGAGTGGAAGATTTTGACAAAGCGTGGGCTGCGTCTGAAGGTGCACCTGGCACGGGTATTGTCGACCACGTGTGGCTGGGGGAATAGGCCCGGTGCGGCGCGCGCGGCGCCTGGCCGTCGTGTGCATGTGTTGGGCGCCCGCGGGGGTTCAGGTCAACAACGCCTAGCCAGCCGCGCCGTCTCGCGCGGCGCTTGGGCCTGGTGAAGGTCCGCGGTTCAAATACTAGTGGGGGGGTTTGTTCTTTATCGTTTTTCTTGGCGTTTCTGGCGTTTACCTGGGCACCTGGCCCCACAGACACCGTGGGCGGGCGAAGCCCGCCACCCTGGGCGGCCGAAGGCCGCCTCGGGGGTCTGGGGGCGGAGCCCCCAGCGAGCGCCGCAGGCGCGAGTCCAGAAACCCTCCCCCGCGAACCACTGACTCACTGACTCACTCACGGGTCATCTTAAAGTTCGGCCCCTTCCCGGGCTCGGATCGGGATGCGGTTTGCGGCGTTGGACGCGGCGTCCCCGACTTTTATGAGAAAAAAGTCTCGGATTGCAGAAAAGTCCACTCCTTCCCGGTGAAATCGGCAGATTTCGTTGTTCTATAACGACGGCCAGAAGACAGGATGGCGCGCCGCCGATCCGAATGCTTTCTCTCTCCGATCCTCGCACGTTCTCTCTCGCGCTCCGCACGGGCGGCTGGCGGCCCGGCTCGCTACAGGCGCTCTCCGCGCGCGCAGCGCGCGGGGCCGGGCGGGGCGGGTCCCGGCCGGCCGGCCGGCGCGGAGGGGCATAAGTGCAGATTCCGCTCTAGCTCGTGAACCGTACGTCCGATTTCGATGCGGTCTTCACTAAACGGACCCTCTTCTCGACCGCTCTCGCTGGGAAGGCGGCCCGGCACCAAACCGGGCGGGCGGAGCCGGCACCCATTGGGGCCGAAGGCCCCAACGAGCCCTGCGAAAGCGCGCGAAGCGCGCTTGAGCCGGGCGAGTCCAGAAACCCTCCCCCGCGAACCACTGACTGACTGACTCACTGACTCACGGGTCATCTTAAAGTTCGGCCCTTTCCCGGGGTCGGATCGGGATGCGGTTTGCGGCGTTGGACGCGGCGTCCCCGACTTTTATAAGAAAAAAAGTCTCGGATTGCAGAAAAGTCCACTCCCTCCCGGTGAAATCGGCAGATTTCGTTGTTCTATAACGACGGCCAGAAGACAGGATGGCGCGCCGCCGATCCGAATGCTTTCTCTCTCCGATCCTCGCACGTTCTCTCTCGCGCTCCGCGTGCGGGGCGGCTGGCGGCCGGGGGCGCCACAGGCGCTCTCCGCGCGCGCAGCGCGCGGGGCCGGGCGGGGCAGTCCCCGGCCGGCCGGCCGGCGCGGAGGGGCGCAAGTGCACAGTCGGCTCTAGCTCGTGAACCGTACGTCCGATTTCGATGCGGTCTTCACTAAACGGACCCTCTTCTCGACCGCTCTCGCTCGGAAGGCGGCCCGGCCCCAAACCGGGCGGGCGGAGCCCGCCACCCATTGGGGCCGAAGGCCCCAACGAGCCCTGCGAAAGCGCGCGAATTCTTAACTCTCTAACGCTCCACCCGCTGACTCACTGACTCACTCACTTTCTATGCTAAAGATGGGGCCCTTCCCGGGGTCGGATCGGGACGGGGACCGCGGCGTTCGGAGCGCCGTACCCGATATCTCGGACAAAAAAACTCTGACATTGTCGAAAAGTCCACTCCTTCCCGGTGAAATCGGCCGATTTCACTGTTCTATAGAGACGGCCAGCAGACAGGATGGCGCGCCCCCGATCCGAATACTTTCTCTCTCCGATCCTCGCGCCGACTCTCTCGCACTCCGCGCGCGAGGTGCGGGGTCGTGGCGTGGCCACGTTCGAGGCGAGACAGGGCCGCGCGGGTCGGCCACATGCTACCCGGACGTGACCCCTCCCCTCTTTTGTTTCGGCGCGAGCGATTCAAACGGGTTTGAAAATGAGGAGGAGGAGGAGGAGGAGGAGGAGGAGGAGGAGGAGGCACGCAAGGGGCCGCGCTGCGGCCGGGTAACTCGGGGACGCGCGGGCGGAGTTGCGCGGGTTGGTCGAGGGGCGCCTGCGTATATTCCAACCGTGAACATGGCACACGCCCCTTGCCCCCCCCCCCCCCGCGAGGGGCCTAAGTGCACATCCGGGTGTAGCTCTTGAACGGGGCGTCCTACGATCATGGGGTCTTCGTCAATGGGCCTCGGGTCACCTCTGGGTCACTTCAGGTATCAGAGGACCCAACCGAAGACCACTTTAGGTTAGGTTAGGCTCAGAGGTAGGCCACGGGACCCCACCGAAATGCCTGGTGCCGTTGCAGATCGCATCGGATCGGGTCGAGCGGGGCGTCGTCGGATGCGGGACGAAAATTTTGGTCTCTTGGGATTTGCCACCCTCAGAATTTGCGTATCTGCCCCCGTTTCCGAGATATTTGCATGCCAAAGGGCCTAAGTGCACATCCGGGTCTAGCTCGTGAACGGTGCGTGCTAGGACCATGGGTTCTTCGGCTATGGGGCTCGGGTGGGCTGAAGGGTAGGTTAGGCCCAGCGGGCAATACCTCGCGACCCCACAGGAGCCCACATTAGGTTAGGTTAGCCCCAGAGGAAGGTCAGAGGGTCAGAGGACCCCAAGCGACCCCACCAGAATCCACTTTACGTTAGGTTAGGCCCAGGGAAAGGTCAGGGCACGCCACTTATGTACTCCTATGGTTAGGTTAGGCTCAGCGGAACACCAAGGGACCCGACGGAAGTCCACTGAAGGTTAGGTTAGGCCAAGTGAAGGGTCAGGGGACCCCACTAAAGTCCACTTCAGGTTAGGCTAGGCCCAGGGGAAGGTCGGAGGACCCCATTAAAGTCCTCCTAGGGTTAGGTTAGGCTCAGCGGAACACCAATGGACCCCACGTTAGTCCACTTAAGGTTAGGTTAGGCCAAGGAAGTCAGGGGACCCCACCAAAGTCCTCTTCAGGTTAGGTTAGGCCAAGAGGAGGGTCAGGGGACCCCACCAAAGTCCACCGAAGGTTAGGTTAGGCCTACAAGAAGGTCATGGGTGCCCACTAATATCCATTTAAGGTTAGGTTAGGCTCTGGGGAACACCTAGGGACACAACCCAAGCCCACTTAAGGTTAGGTTAGGCCGAGGAGGTCTCCGGAAGAGACCATTAAAGTCCACTGAAGGTTAGGTTAGGCCAAAGGATAGGTCAGGGGGCCCCACTAAAGTCCTCCTAAGGTTAGGTTAGGCTCAGCGGAACACCAAGGGACCCTACGGAAGTCCACTGGAGGTTAGGTTAGGCCAAGAAGAGGGTCAGGGGACCCCACCAAAGTCCATTCCAGGTTAGGTTAGGCCCAGGGGAAGGTCAGGGGACTCCACTAAAGTCCTCCTAAGGTTAGGTTAGGCTCAGCGGAACACCAAGGGACCCCACGTTAGTCCACTGAAGGTTAGGTTAGGCCAAGGGGAGGGTCAGGGGACCCCACCAAAGTCCTCTGCAGGTTAGGTTAGGCCAAGAGGAGGGTCAAAGGCCCCCTAAAGTCCACTGAAGGTTAGGTGAGGCCTACAAGAAGGTCATGGGTGCCCACTAATATCCATTTAAGGTTAGGTTAGGCTCTGGGGAACACCTAGGGACACAACCCAAGCCCACTTCAGGTTAGGTTAGGCCCAGGGGAAGGTCGGGGGACCCCATTAAAGTCCTCCTAGGGTTAGGTTAGGCTCAGCGGAACACCAAGGGACCCCACGTCAGTCCACTGAAGGTTAGGTTAGGCCAAGGGGAGGGTCAGGGGACCCCACCAAAGTCCTCTGCAGGTTAGGTTAGGCCAAGAGGAGGGTCAGGGACCCCACTAAAGTCCACTTAAGGTTAGGTCAGGCAAGGTCCCGCACACGCCCCAGGTGCTTCGGATCACATCCTGCAGCACAACACCAAGTGTACCATGTCATAAGGGTGGTCACCCAAGGGTCAAGGGTCATCGAAGGGCTCGAAGGGCTAACTCAATATTGGTCAAAGGGCTCGAAGGGCTTACCCTTATTTTGCTCGTAGAGGCTTCATATTTACACCAGAGATGTTGATTTCGATTCTGCACACTTTCTTCATATGCGCCCTTTGCGTTTAAGGCATAGTTTCCGAGATAATCGATGTGGAAGTCAGTTTATCGTACAGGCCTGGTTTTGGGCAACCCTTCGTCCAATCTCGATGCGGTTTGGACAATTCGGGTCCCTCCTGGATCCCTTCCACTCCACCATGGTGAAACCTTGAGTTTGGAACCGTTTTAGGGTTTCTAAGGGTTTCTAGGCACCCCTTCGTCCGATTTCGATGCGGTTTGGACTAAACGGACCCAAACGGACTTCTTTCACCCCAGCATGGTGGAACCTTGAGTTTTGAACCCATTTAGGGTTTGTAAGGGTTCCTAGGTTAGGTAAGTTTTTTTAGTGGTTGGGGCCTGGCTCGATTAGGACATATTTATTTATATATATTAAGGCGGGCGCCGCGAAATCGACTTTGCGTACAGGGAGACAAATAGGTTGTGGTCATCCGTGTGGACTAGGTAAGGTCGGGGCCTGGCCCGATTGGGTTAGGTTAGGAGAGGGCGGGGTAGCTTAGGTAATAGAGTGGAGAAACGGAGGAAAAAAACGCGTGCACAGCCCGCGTTCAGGCGGGCGGAGCCCGCCAACCGGGCGGCCGGAGGCCGCCACATGGGCGGGCGGAGCCCGCCACGGGGGTGAGGGCCGAAGGCCCTCACCCCCGGGGGGTCTGGGGGGCGAAGCCCCCCAGCGAGCGCCGCAGGCGCGAGTCACCAGAACCCTCCCCTCCCAAACTACCACTCACTCACTCACTCACTGACGGATCTCATAGACGAATGTTCCGGGAGAACCGGCGGGCCGATTTCATCGCGGTTTTCGCCATTCGACGCGGACGCTCAACAATTGGGGACCGAAAAACTGTTAAAAGTTCACATTTCCCCCTCCTTCTTACTTTAAATGCGATAAAATCGTCAAATTTCACGAGATCTCGTAGAAGGAGCGGAGCTGGACGAAAAATTACTTCTCTCGACCCCCCTTAAATCAGGGTGGAGAACGACATCCCGTAAAAAAAATTTCGCCGACGCGGTAAAATCGGGGTGAAATCGGGGGACCAGCGACGTTTCGGACGCAGCCAATTTTGAACGGGGCGTCCGACAGAGTTCGGACAGGGTGGGTTTTCTGGGGTTTTTCAACACCTTTCTAGGGATGTATCGGTTTCGTTGTTTCAAATTTTCGGGTGCAAACGAGGACGAGTGGAAGATTTTGGCAAAGCGTGGGCTGCGTCTGGAGGTGCACCGGGCACAGGCATTGTCGACCACGTGTGGGTGGGGGAATAGGCCCGGTGCGGTGCACGCGGCGCCTGGCCGGTTCGTTCGCTTGTGTTGGGCGGCCGCGGGAATTCAGGTCAACAACGCCTGGCCAGCCGCGCGGTCTCGCGCGGCGCTCGGGCATGGTAAAGGTCGGCGGTTCAAATACTAGTGGGGGGGTTTGCTTTTTTTCGTTTTTCTTGGCGTTTCTGGCGTTTACCCGGGCACCTGGCCCCACAGACACGGTGGGCGGGCGGAGCCCGCCACACTGGGCGGCCGAAGGCCGCCTCGGGGGTCTGGGGGCGGAGCCCCCCAGCGAGCGCCGCAGGCGCGAGTCACCCGAACCCTCCCCTCCCAAACTACCACTCACTCACTCACTCACTGACGGATCTCATAGACGAATGTTCCGGGAGAACCGGCGGGCCGATTTCATCGCGGTTTTCGCCATTCGACGCGGACCGTCAGATATTGAGGGCCGAAAAACTGTCAAAAGTTCACATTTACCCCTCCTTCCTACCTTAATTGCGATAAAATCGTCTAAATTCACGAGATCTCGTAGAAGGAGCGGAGCTGCACGAAAAATGACTTCTCTCGACCCCCCTTAAATCATGGAGGAGAACGACATCCCGTAAAAAAAAATTCGCCGACGCGGTAAAATCGGGGAGAAATCGGGGGACCAGAGACGTTTCGGACGCAGCCATTTTTGAACGGTGCGTCCGACAGAGTTCGGACAGGGTGGGTTTTCTGGGGTTTTTCAACACCTTTTCGGGGATGTATCGGTTTCGGTGTTTCAAATTTTCGGGTGCGAACGAGGACGAGTGGAAGATTTTGGCAAAGCGTGGGCTGCGTCCGGAGGTGCACCGGGCACGGGCATTGTCGACCACGTGTGGCTAGGGGGAATAGGCCTGGTGCGGCGCGCGCGGCGCCTGGCCGTCGTTCGCTTGTGTTGGGCGGCCGCGGGAGTTCATGTCAACAACGCCTAGTCAGCCGCGCGGTCACGCGCGGCGCTCGGGCATGATGAAGGTCGGCGGTTCAAATACTGGTGGAGGGGTTTGCTTTTTTCCGTTTTCTTGGCGTTTCTGGCGTTTACCCGGGCACCTGGCCCCGCAGACACCGTGGGCGGGCGGAGCCCGCCACACTGGGCGGCCGAAGGCCGCCTCGGGGGTCTGGGGGCGGAGCCCCCAGCGAGCGCCGCAGGCGCGAGTCACCAGAACCCTCCCCTCCCAAACGACCACTCACTCACTCACTCACTCACTGACGGATCTCATAGACGAATGTTCCGGGAGAACCGGCGGGCCGATTTCATCGCGGTTTTCGCCATTCGACGCGGACGCTCAACAATTGGGGACCGAAAAACTGTCAAAAGTTCACATTTCCCCCTCCTTCCTTTCTTAAATGCGATAAAATCGTCCAATTTCACGAGATCTCGTATAAGGAGCCGAGCTGGACGAAAAATGACTTCTATCGACCCCTCTTTAATCGGGGAGGAGAACGACATCCCGTAAAAAAAATTTCGCCGACGCGGTAAAATCAGGGTGAAATCGGGGGACCAGAGACGTTTGGGACGCAGCCATTTTTGAACGGGGCGTCCGACAGAGTTCGGACAGGGTGGGTTTTCTGGGGTTTTTCAACACCTTTCTGGGGATGTATCGGTTTCGGTGTTTCAAATTTTCGGGTGCGAACGAGGACGAGTGGAAGATTTTGGCAAAGCGTGGGCTGCGTCTGGAGGTGCACCGGGCACGGGCATTGTCGACCACGTGTGGCTGGGGGAATAGGCCCGGTGCGGCGCGCGCGGCGCCTGGCCGTCGTTCGCTTGTGTTGGGCGGCCGCGCGGGTTCAGGTCAACAACGCGTGGCCAGCCGCGCGGTCTCGCGCGGCGCTAGGGCATGATGAAGGTCGGCGGTTCAAATACTGGTGGGGGGGGTTTGCTTTTTTTTCGTTTTTCTTGGCGTTTCTGGCGTTTACCCGGGCACCTGGCCCCACAGACACCGTGGGCGGGCGAAGCCCGCCACACTGGGCGGCCGAAGGCCGCCTCGGGGGGTCTGGGGGGCGGAGCCCCCCAGCGAGCGCCGCAGGCGCGAGTCACCCGAACCCTCCCCCCCTAAACTACCACTCACTGACTTCTCATGCAAATGTTCCGGGAGAACCAGCGGGCCGATTTCAGTGCGGTTTGCGCCATTCGACGCGGACGGTCGAGCAACCGAGAAGGTCGAAATTGTCAAAAGTCGATTTTTCCCACTCCTTCACCATGAAATCGACAAATTTCACGACGTTTCAAGGAAGGAGGCCAGCTAGCCGAAAAACGACTTCTCTTGACCCCCCTCAATTTAGGGAGGAGAACGATATCCCGTAAAAAAAATTGTGCCGATGCTGTAAAATCGGGAAGTATCAGGGACAAATCGGGGCACTACAGACGTTTCGGACGCAGCCATTTCTGAACGGGGCGTCCGACATATTTCGGACAGGGTGGGTTTTCTGGGGTTTTTCAACACCTTTGTGGGGATGTACTGGTTTAGTTGTTTCAAATTTTCGGGTGCGAACGAGGACGAGTGGAAGATTTTGGCAAAGCGTGGGCTGCGTCTGGAGGTGCCCCGGGCACGGGCATTGTCGACCACGTGTGGCTGGGGGAATAGGCCCGGTGCGCCGCGCGCGGCGCCTGGCCGTTGTTCGCTTGTGTTGGGCGGCCGCGGGGATTCAGGTCAACAACGCCTGGCCGGCCGCGCGGTCTCGCGCGGCGCTCGGGCATGGTGAAGGTCGGCGGTTCAAATACTGGTGGGGGGGTTTGCTTTTTTCCGTTTTTCTTGGCGTTTCTGGCGTTTACCCGTGCACCTGGCCCCACAGACACCGTGGGCGGGCGAAGCCCGCCACACTGGGCGGCCGAGGCCGCCTCGGGGGTCTGGGGGGCGGAGCCCCCAGCGAGCGCCGCAGGCGCGAGTCACCATAACCCTCTCCCCCAAACGCCACTCTGACGGATATAAATGTTCCGGGAGAACCGGCGGTCCGATTTTATTGCGGTTTTCGCCATTCGACGCGGACGCTCAACAATTGGGGACCGAAAAACTGTCAAAAGTTCACATTTCCCCCTACTTCTTACCTTAAATGCGATAAAATTGTCAAATTTCACGAGATCCCGTACAAGGAGGCGAGCTGGACGAAAAATGACTTCTCTCGACCCCCTTAAATCGAGGAAGAGAACGACATCCCGTAAAAAAAATTTCGCCGACGCGGTAAAATCGGGGAGAAATCGGGGGCCAGAGACGTTTCGGACGCAGCCATTTTTGAACGGGGACTCCGACAGAGTTCGGACAGGGTGGGTTTTCTGGGTTTTTTCAACAGCTTTCCGGGGATGTATCGGTTTCGGTGTTTCAAATTTTCGGGTGCCAACGAGGACGAGTGGAAGATTTTGGCAAAGCGTGGGCTGCGTCTGGAGGTGCACCGGGCACGGGCATTGTCGACCACGTGTGGCTGGGGAATAAGCCCGGTGCGGCGCGCGCGGCGCCTGGCCGTCGTTCGCTTGTGTTGGGTGGCTGCGGGGTTCAGGTCAACAACGCCTAGCCAGCCGCGCGGTCTCGCGCAGCGCTCGGACATGGTGAAGGTCGGCGGTTCAAATACTGGTGGGGGGGTTTCCTTTTTTTCGATTTTCTTGGCGTTTCTGGCGTTTACCCGGGCACCTGGCCCCACAGACACCGTGGGCGGCCGAAGGGCGGCCGAAGGCCGCCTCGGGGGGTCTGGGGGCGGAGCCCCCCAGCGAGCGCCGCAGGCGCGAGTCACCAGAACCCTCCCGCGCCAAACGCTGACTGACTGACTGACTTCTCATATAAATGTTCCGGGAGAACCAGTGGGCCGATTTCATTGCGGTTTTCGCCATTCGACGCGGACCGTCAGATATTGGGGGCCGAAAAACTGTCAAAAGTTCACATTTTCCCCTCCTTCCTACCTTAAATGCGATAAAATCGACAAATTTCACGAGATCTTGTAAAGGAGCGGAGCTGGACGAAAAATGACTTCTCTCGACCCCCCTTAAATCGAGGAGGAGAACGACATCCCGTAAAAAAAATTTCGCCGACGCGGTAAAATCGGGAAGAAATCGGAGGGCCAGAGACGTTTCGGACGCAGCCATTTTTGAACGGGGCGTCCGACAGAGTTCGGACAGGGTGGGTTTTCTGGGGTTTTGCAACACCTTTCCGGGGATGTATCGGTTTCGGGTTTTCAAATTTTCGGGTGCGAACGAGGACGAGTGGAAGATTTTGGCAAAGCGTGGGCTGCGTCTGGAGGTGCATCGGGCACGGGCATTGTCGACCACGTGTGGCTGGGGGAATAGGCCCCGTGCGGCGCGCGCGCGCCTGGCCGTCGTTCGCTTGTGTTGGGCGGCCGCGGGGGTTCAGGGCAACAACGCCTAGCCAGCCGCGCGGTCTCGCGCGGCGCGCGGGCATGGTGAAGGTCGGCGGTTCAAATACTGGTGGGGGTGTTTGTTTTTTTTTTCGTTTTTCTTGGCGTTTCCGGCGTTAACCTGGGCACCTGGCCCCACAGACACCGGGCGGGCGGAGCCCGCCACACTGGGCGGCCGAAGGCCGCCTGGGGGGGTCTGGGGGCGGAGCCCCCCAGCGAGCGCCGCAGGCGCGAGTCACCATAACCCTCCCGCGCCAAACGCTCACTGACTGACGGATATCTCATATAAATGTTCCGGGAGAACCAGCGGGCCGATTTCATCGCGGTTTGCGCTATTCGACGCGGACGCGCAACAATTGGGGACCAAAAAACTGTCAAAAGTTCACATTTTCCCCTCCTTTCTACCTTAAATGCGATAAAATCGTCAAATTTCACGAGATCTCGTACAACGAGGCGAGCTGGACGAAAAATGACTGCTCTCGACCCCCCTTAAATCGGGGAGGAGAACGACATCCCGTTAAAAAAATTTCGCCGACGCGGTAAAATCGGGGAGAAATTGGGGGGCCACAGACGTTTCGGACGCAGCCATTTTTGAACGGGGCGTCCGACAGAGTTCGGACAGGGTGGGTTTTCTGGGGTTTTTCAACACCTTACCGGGTATGTATCGGTTTCGTTGTTTCAAATTTTCGGGTGCGCACGAGGACGAGTGGAAGATTTTGGCAAAGCGTGGGCTGCGTCTGGAGGTGCACCGGGCACGGGCATTGTCGACCACGTGTGGCTGGGGGAATAGGCCCGGTGCGGCGCGCGCGGCGCCTGGCCGTCGTTCGCTTGTGTTGGGCGGCCGCGGGGGTTCAGGTCAACAACGCCTGGCCAGCCGCGCGGTCTCGCGCGGCGCTCGGGCATGGTGAAGGTCGGCGGTTCAAATACAGGTGGGGGGGGTTTGTTTTTTTCGTTTTTCTAGGCGTTTCTGGCGTTTACCCGGGCACCTGGCCCCACAGACACCGTGGGCGGGCGAAGCCCGCCACACTGGGCGGCCGGAGGCCGCCTCGGGGGGTCTGGGGGGGAGCCCCCAGCGAGCGCCGCAGGCGCGAGTCACCCGAACCCTCCCCTCCCAAACTACCACTCACTGACGGATATCTCATATTAATGTTCCGGGAGAACCGGCGGGCCGATTTCATCGCGGTTTTCGCCATTCGACGCGGACGCTCAACAATTGGGGACCGAAATATCGTCAAAAGTTCACTTTTCCCCCTCCTTCCTTCCTTAAATGCGATAAAATCGTCAAATTTCACGAGATCTCGTACAAGGAGGCGAGCTGGACGAAAAATGATTTTTCTCGACCCCCCTTAAATCGGGGAGGAGAACGACATCCCGTAAAAAAAATTTCGCCGACGCGGTAAAATCGGGGAGAAATCGGGGTACCAGAGACGTTTCGAACGCAGCCATTTTTGAACGGGGCGTCCGACAGAGTTCGGACAGGGTGGGTTTTCTGGGGTTTTGCAGCACCTTACCGGGGATGTATCGGTTTCGGTGTTTCAAATTTTCGGGTGCGAACGAGGACGAGTGGAAGATTTTGGCAAAGCGTGGGCTGCGTCTGGAGGTGCACCGGGCACGGGCATTGTCGACCACGTGTGGCTGGGGGAATAGGCCCGATGCGGCGCGCGCGGCGCCTGGCCGTCGTGTGCTTGTGTTGGGCGGCCGCGGGGGTTCAGGTCAACAACGCCTGGCCAGCCGCGCGGTCTCGCGCGGCGCTCGGGCATGGTAAAGGTCGGCGGTTCAAATACTGGTGGGTGGGTTTGCTTTTTAT
This sequence comes from Odontothrips loti, assembly GCA_038380765.1. Classification (NCBI taxonomy): domain Eukaryota; kingdom Metazoa; phylum Arthropoda; class Insecta; order Thysanoptera; family Thripidae; genus Odontothrips; species Odontothrips loti. The sequence continues at coordinate 3,331,802 of CM076253.1, forward strand.
CGTTTTTCTTGGCGTTTCTGGCGTTTACCCGGGCACCTGGCCCCAAAGACACCGTGGGCGGGCGGAGCCCGCCACACTGGGCGGCCGAAGGCCGCCTCGGGGGGTCTGGGGGCGGAGCCCCCAGCGAGCGCCGCAGGCGCGAGTCACCATAACCCTCTCCCGCCAAACGCTCACTGACTGACGGATATCTCATATAAATGTTCCGGGAGAACCAGCGGGCCGATTACATCGCGGTTTTCGCCATTCGACGCGGACGCTCAACAATTGGGGACCCAAAAACTGTCAAAAGTTTACATTTTCCCCTCCTTCCTACCTTAAATGCGATAAAATCGTCAATTTTCACGAGATCTCGTACAAGGAGGCGAGCTGGACGAAAAATGACTTCTGTCGACCCCCCTTAAATCGGCAAGGAGAACGACTTCCCGTAAAAAAAATTTCGCCGACGCGGTAAAATCGGGGAGAAATTAGGGGACCAGAGACGTTTCGGACGCAGCCATTTTTGAACGGGGCGTCCGACAGAGTTCGGACAGGGTGGGTTTTCTGGGGTTTTACAACTCCTTTCCGGGGATGTATCGGTTTCGGAGTTTCAAATTTTCGGGTGCGAACGAGGACGAGTGGAAGATTTTGGCAAAGCGTGGGCTGCGTCTGGAGGGGCATCGGGCACGGGCATTGTCGACCACGTGTGGCTGGGGGAATAGGCCCGGTGCGGCGCACGCGGCGCCTGGCCGCCGTTCGCTTGTGTTGGGCGGCCGCGAGGGTTCAGGTCAACAACGCCTAGCCAGCCGCGCGGTCTCGCGCGGCGCTCGGGCATGGTGAAGGTCGGCGGTTCGAATACTAGTGGGGGGGTTTGCTTTTTATCGTTTTTCTTGGCGTTTCTGGCGTTTACCCGCGCACCTGGCTCCACAGACACCGTGGGCGGGCGGAGCCCGCCACACTGGGCGGCCGAAGGCCGCCTCGGGGGTCTGGGGGCGGAGCCCCCCAGCGAGCGCCGCAGGCGCGAGTCACCAGAACCCTCCCCTCCCAAACTACCACTCACTGACGGATCTCTTACCTAAATGTTCCGGGCGAACCGGCCGGCCGATTTCATCGCGGTTTTCGCCATTCGACGCGGACGCTCAACAATTGGGGACCGAAATATCGTCAAAAGTTCACTTTTACCCCTCCTTCCTACCATAAATGCGATAAAATCGTCAAATTTCACGAGATCTCGTAGAAGGAGCTGAGCTGGACGAAAAATGACTTCTCTCGACCCCCCTTAAATCGAGGAGGAGAACGACATCCCGTTTAAAAAATTTCGCCGACGCGGTAAAATCGGGGTGAAATCGGGGGACCAGAAACGTTTCGGACGCAGCCATTTTTGAACGGGGCGTCCGACAGAGTTCGGACAGGGTGGGTTTTCTGGGGTTTTTCAACACCTTTTCGGGGATGTATCGGTTTCGGTGTTTCAAATTTTCGTGTGCGAACGAGGACGAGTGGAAGATTTTGGCAAAGCGTGGGCTGCGTCTGGAGGTGCACCGGGCACGGGCATTGTCGACCACGTGTGGCTACGGGGAATAGACCCGGTGCGGCGCGCGGCGCCTGGCCGTCGTTCGCTTGTGTTGGGCGGCCGCGGGGTTGAGGTCAACAACGCCTAGCCAGCCGCGCGGTCTCGCGCGGCGGTCGGGCATGGTGAAGGTCGGCGGTTCAAGTACTGGTGGTAGGGTTTGCTTTTTTTCGTTTTTCTTGGCGTTTCTGGCGTTTACCCGGGCACCTGGCCTCACAGACACCGTGGGCGGGCGAAGCCCGCCACACTGGGCGGCCGAAGGCCGCCTCGGGGGGTCTGGGGGGCGGAGCCCCCCAGCGAGCGCCGCAGGCGCGAGTCACCATAACCCTCCCCTCCCAAACGCTGACCACTGACTGACTGACTGACTGACTTCTCATCTAAATGTTCCGGGAGAACTAGCAGGCCGATTCGATCGCGGTTTTCGCCATTCGAAGCGGACGCTCAACAATTGGGGACCGAAAAACTGTCAAAAGTTCCCATTTCCACCCCCTTCCTACCTTAAATGCGATAAAATCGTCAAATTTCACGCGATCTCGTACAAGGAGGCGAGCTAGACGAAAACTGACTTCTCTCGACCCTCCTTAAATCGGGGAGGAGAACGACATCCCGTTACAAGAATTTCGCTGACGCGATAAAATCGGGGAGAAATCGGGGGACAAGAGACGTTTCGGACGCAGCCATTTTTGAACGGGGCGTCCGACAGAGTTCGGACAGGGTGGGTTTTCTGGGGTTTTACAACTCCTTTCCGGGGATGTATCGGTTTCGGAGTTTCAAATTTTCGGGTGCGAACGAGGACGAGTGGAAGATTTTGGCAAAGCGTGGGCTGCGTGTGGAGGTGCACCGGGCACGGGCATTGTCGACCACGTGTGGCTGGGGGAATAGGCCCGGTGCGGCGCGCGCGGTGCCTGGCCGTCGTTCGCTTGTGTTGGGCGGCCGCGGGGATTCAGGTCAACAACGCCTAGCCAGCCGCGCAGTCTCGCGCGGCGCTCGGGCACGGTGAAGGTCGGTGGTTCGAATACTAGTGGGGGGGTTTGCTTTTTTGCGTTTTTCTTGGCGTTTCTGGCGTTTCTTCGGGCACCTGGCCCCACAGACACCGTGGGCGGGCGAAGCCCGCCACGCTGGGCGGCCGGAGGCCGCCTCGGGGGGTCTGGGGGCGGAGCCCCCAGCGAGCGCCGCAGGCGCGAGTCACCATAACCCTCCGCCGCTAAACGCTCACTGACTGACTTCTCATTTAAATGTTCCGGGAGAACCAGTGGGCCGATTTCATTGCGGTTTTCGCCATTCGACGCGGACCGTCAGATATTGGGGGCCGAAAAACTGTCAAAAGTTCACATTTCCCCCTCCTTCCTACCTTAAATGCGATAAAATCGTCAAATTTCACGAGATCTCGTAGAAGGAGCGGAGCTGGACGAAAAATGACTTCTCTTGACCCCCCTTAAATCAGGAAGGAGAACGACATCCCGTAAAAAAAATTTCGCCGACGCGGTAAAATCGGGGAGAAATCGGAGGTCCAGAGACGTTTCGGACGCAGCCATTTTTGAACGGGGCGTCCGACAGAGTTCGGACAGGGTGGGTTTTCTGGGGTTTTACATCACCTTTCCGGGAGTGCATCGGTTTCGGTGTTTCAAATTTTCGGGTGCGAACGAGGACGAGTGGAAGATTTTGGCAAAGCGTGGGCTGCGTCTGGAGGTGCACCGGGCACGGGCATTGTCGACCACGTGTGGCTGGGGGAATAGGCCCGGTGCGGCGCGCGCGGCGCCTGGCCGTCGTGTGCTTGTGTTGGGCGGCCGCGGGGGTTCAGGTCAACAACGCCTGGCCAGCCGCGCGGTCTCGCGCGGCGCTCGGGCATGGTGAAGGTCGGCGGTTCAAATACCGGTGGGGGGGTTTGCTTTTTATCGTTTTTCTTGGCGTTTCTGGCGTTTACCCGGGCACCTGGCCCCACAGACACCGTGGGCGGGCGCAGCCCGCCACACTGGGCGGCCGAAGGCCGCCCCGGGGGTCTGGGGGCGGAGCCCCCAGCGAGCGCCGCAGGCGCGAGTCACCATAACCCTCTCCCGCCAAACGCTGACTGACTGACGGATCTCTTACCTAAATGTTCCGGGAAAACCGGCGGGCCGATTACATCGCGGTTTTCGCCATTCGACGCGGACGCTCGACAATTGGGGACCGAAAAACTGTCAAAAGTTCACATTTCCCCCTCCTTCCTACCTTAAATGCGATAAAATCGTCAAATTTCACGACATCTCGTAGAAGGAGCTGAGCTGGACGAAAAATTACTTCTATGGACCCCCCTTAAATCAGGGTGGAGAACGACATCCCGTTGAAAAAATTTCGCTGACGCGGTAAAATCGGGGTGAAATTGGGGGACCAGAGACGTTTCGGACGCAGCCATTTTTGAACGGGGCGTCCGACAGAGTTCGGACAGGGTGGGTTTTCTGGGGTTTTTCAACACCTTTCAAGGGATGTATCGGTTTCGGTGTTTTAAATTTTCGGGTGCGAACGAGGACGAGTGGAAGATTTTGGCAAAGCGTGGGCTGCGTCTGGAGGTGCACCGGGCACGGGCATTGTCGACCACGTGTGGCTGGGGGAATAGGCCCGGTGCGGCGCGCGCGGCGCCTGGCCGTCGTTCGCTTGTGTTGGGCGGCCGCGAGGGTTCAGGTCAACAACGCCTAGCCAGCCGCGCGGTCTCGCGCGGCGCTCGGGCATGGTGAAGGTCGGCGGTTCAAATACTGGTGGAGGGGTTTGCCTTTTTTCGTTTTTCTTGGCGCTTTTGGCGTTTACCCGGGCACCACGCGCCACAGACACCGTGGGCGGGCGGAGCCCGCCACACTGGGCGGCCGAAGGCCGCCTCGGGGGGTCTGGGGGCGGAGCCCCCAGCGAGCGCCGCAGGCGCGAGTCACCATAACCCTCCCCTCCCAAACGCTCACTGACTGACTGACTGACTTCTCATGTATATGTTCCGGGAGAACCAGCGGGCCGATTTCATTGCGGTTTTCGCCATTCGACGACGACTCTCAACAATTGGGGACCGAAAAATCGTCAAAAGTTGACATTTCCCCCTCCTTCCCACCTTAAACGCGATAAAATCGTCAAATTTCACGAGATCTCGTAGAAGGAGCGGAGCTGGACGAAAAATGACTTCTCTCGACCCCCCTTAAATGACGAAGGAGAACGACATCCCGTAAAAAAAATTTCGCCGACGCGGTAAAATCGGGGAGAAATCGGGGGACCAGAGACGTTTCGGACGCAGCCATTTTTGAACGGGGCGTCCGACAGAGTTCGGACAGGGTGGGTTTTCTGGGGTTTTACAACACCTTTTCGAGGATGTATCGGTTTCGGTGTTTCAAATTTTCGGGTGCGAACGAGGACGAGTGGAAGATTTTGGCAAAGCGTGGGCTGCGTCTGGAGGTGCACCGGGCACGGGCATTGTCGACCACGTGTGGCTGGGGGAATAGGCCCGGTGCGGCGCGCGCGGCGCTGGCCGTCGTGTGCTTGTGTTGGGCGGCCGCGGGGTTCAGGTCAACAACGCCTGGCCAGCCGCGCGGTCCCGCGCGGCGCGCGGGCATGGTGAAGGTCGGCGGGTCAAATACCGGTGGGGGGGTTTGCTTTTTATCGTTTTTCTTGGCGTTTCTGGCGTTTACCCGGGCACCTGGCCCCACAGACACCGTGGGCGGGCGAAGCCCGCCACACTGGGCGGCCGGAGGCCGCCTCGGGGGGTCTGGGGGCGGAGCCCCCAGCGAGCGCCGCAGGCGCGAGTCACCATAACCCTCTCCCGCCAAACGCTCACTGACTGACTTCTCATTTAAATGTTCCGGAAGAACCGGCGGGCCGATTTCATCGCGGTTTTCGCCATTCGACGCGGACGCTCAACAATTGGGGACCGAAAAACTGTCAAAACCTCACATTTCCCCCTCCTTCCTACATTAAATGCGATAAAATCGTCAAATTTCACGAGATCTCGTAGAAGGAGCGGAGCTGGATGAAAAATGACTTCTCTCGACCCCCCTTAAATCGAGAAGGAGAACGACATCCCGTAAAAAAAATTTCGCCGACGCGGTAAAATCAGGGAGAAATCGTGGGACCAGAAACGTTTCGGACGCAGCCATTTTTGAACGGGGCGTACGACAGACTTCGGACAGGGTGGGTTTTCTGGGGTTTTTCAACACCTTTCCGGGGATGTATCGGTTTCGTTGTTTCAAATTTTCGGGTCCGAACGAGGACGAGTGGAAGATTTTGGCAAAGCGTGGGCTGCGTCCGGAGGGGCACCGGGCACGGGCATTGTCGACCACGTGTGGCTGGGGGAATAGGCCCGGTGCGGCGCGCGCGGCGCCTGGCCGTCGTTCGCTTGTGTTGGGCGGCCGCGGGAGTTCAGGGCAACAACGCCTAGCCAGCCGCGCGGTCTCGCGCGGGGCTCGGGCATGGTGAAGGTCGGCGGTTCAAATACTGGTGGAGGGGTTTGCTTTTTATCGTTTTTCTTGGCGTTTCTGGCGTTTACCCGGGCACCTGGCCCCACAGACACCGTGGGCGGGCGGAGCCCGCCACACTGGGCGGCCGAAGGCCGCCTCGGGGGGTCTGGGGGGCGGAGCCCCCCAGCGAGCGCCGCAGGCGCGAGTCACCAGAACCCTCCCCTCCCAAACGCTGACTGACACACTCACTGCTCATGCAAATGTTCCGGGAGAACCAGCGGGCCGATTCGATCGCGGTTTTCGCCATTCGACGCGGACGGTCGAGCAACCGGGAAGGTCGAAATTGTCAAAATTTGAATTTTCCCCCTCCTTCACTCAAAAAATGCGATAAAATCGTCAAATTTCACGAGATCTCGTACAAGGAGACGAGCTGGATGAAAATTGACTTCTCTCGACCCCCCTTAAATCGGGAGGGAGAACGACATCCCGACAAAAAAATTTCGCCGACGCCGTAAAATCGGGGAGAAATCGAAGGACCACAGACGTTTCGGACGCAGCCATTTTTGAACGGGGCGTCCGACAGAGTTCGGACAGGGTGGGTTTTCTGGGGTTTTTCAACACCTTTCTTGGGATGTATCGGTTTCGGCGTTTTAAATTTTCGGGTGCGAACGAGGACGAGTGGAAGATTTTGGCAAAGCGTGGGCTGCGTCTGGAGGTGCACCGGGCACGGGCATTGTCGACCACGTGTGGCTGGGGGAATAGGCCCGGTGCGGCGCGCGCGGCGCCTGGCCGTCGTGTGCTTGTGTTGGGCGGCCGCGGGGGTTCAGGTCAACAACGCCTAGCCAGCCGCGCGGTCTCGCGCGGCGCTCGGGCATGGTGAAGGTCGGCGGTTCAAGTACTGGTGGGGGGGTTTACTTTTTATCGTTTTTCTTGGCGTTTCTGGCGTTTACCCGGGCACCTGGCCCCACAGACACCGTGGGCGGGCGAAGCCCGCCACACTGGGCGGCCGAAGGCCGCCTCGGGGGGTCTGGGGGCGGAGCCCCCAGCGAGCGCCGCAGGCGCGAGTCACCATAACCCTCCCCTCCGAAACGCTCACTGACTGACTGGACTGACTTCTCATTTTTATTTTCCCAGAGAACTAGACGGCCGATCGACGCGCGGTTTTCGCCATTCGTCACCATAACCCTCCCCTCCGAAACGCTCACTGACTGACTGACTGACTGACTTCTCATTTTTATTTTCCCAGAGAACTAGACGGCCGATCGACGCGCGGTTTTCGCCATTCGACGCGGACCGTCAGATATTGGGAAGCGATTAAATGTCAAAAGTTGACGTTTCCTCCTCCTTTCTACCTTAAATGCGATAAAATCCTCAAATTTCACGAGATCTCGTAGAAGGAGCCGAGCTGGACGAAAAATGACTTCTATCGACCCCCCTTAAACCGAGGAGGAGAACGACATCCCGTAAAAAAAATTTCGCCGACGCGGTAAAATCGGGGAGAAATCGGGGGACCACAGACGTTTCGGACGCAGCCATTTTTGAACGGGGCGTCCGACAGACTTCGGACAGGGTGGGTTTTCTGGGGTTTTTCAACACCTTTCCGGGGATGTATCGGTTTCGGTGTTTCAAATTTTCGGGTGCGAACGAGGACGAGTGGAAGATTTTGGCAAAGCGTGGGCTGCGTCTGGAGGTGCACCGGGCACGGGCATTGTCGACCACGTGTGGCTGAGGGAATAGGCCCGGTGCGGCGCGCGCGGCGCCTGGGCGTCGTTCGCTTGTGTTGGGCGGCCGCGGGGGTTCAGGTCAACAACGCCTAGCCAGCCGCGCGGTCTCGCGCGGCGCTCGGGCATGGTGAAGGTCGGCGGTTCAAATACTGGTGGGGGGGTTTGCTTTTTTTCGTTTTTCTTGGCGTTCCTGGCGTTTACCCGGGCACCTGGCCCCACAGACACCGTGGGCGGGCGGAGCCCGCCACACTGGGCGGCCGAAGGCCGCCTCGGGGGGTCTGGGGGGCGGAGCCCCCCAGCGAGCGCCGCAGGCGCGAGTCACCAGAACCCTCCCCTCCCAAACGCTGACTGACACACTCACTGCTCATGCAAATGTTCCGGGAGAACCAGCGGGCCGATTTCATCGCGGTTTTCGCCATTCGACGCGGACGGTCGAGCAACCGGGAAGGACGAAATTGTCAAAATATGAATTTTCCCACTCCTTCACCCCCAAAATGCGATAAAATCGTCAAATTTCACGAGATCTCGTAGAAGGAGCGGAGCTGGACGTAAAATGACTTCTCTCGACCCCCCTTAAATCGGGAAGGAGAACGACATCCCGTAAAAAGAATTTCGCCGACGAGGTAAAATCGATAAGAAATCGGGGGACCAGAAACGTTTCGGACGCAGCCATTTTTGAACGGGGCGTCCGACAGAGTTCGGACAGGGTGGGTTTTCTGGGGTTTTTCAACACCTTTCCAGGAATGTATCGGTTTCGGTGTTTCAAATTTTCGGGTGCGAACGAGGACGAGTGGAAGATTTTGGCAAAGCGTGGGCTGCGTCCAGAGGGGCACCGGGCACGGGCATTGTCGACCACGTGTGGCTGGGGGAATAGGCCCGATGAGGCGCGCGCGGCGCCTGGCCGTCGTGTGCTTGTGTTGGGCGGCCGCGGGGGTTCAGGTGAACAACGCCTGGCCAGCCGCGCGGTCTCGCGCGGCGCCCGGGCATGGTGAAGGTCGGCGGTTCAAATACTGGTGGGGGGGTTTGCTTTTTATCGTTTTTCTTGGCGTTTCTGCCGTTTACTCGGGCACCTGGCCCCACAGACACCGTGGGCGGGCGAAGCCCGCCACACTGGGCGGCCGAAGGCCGCCTCGGGGGGTCTGGGGGCGGAGCCCCCAGCGAGCGCCGCAGGCGCGAGTCACCATAACCCTCTCCCGCCAAACGCTGACTGACTGACGGATATCTCATATAAATGTTCCGGGAGAACCAGCCGGCCGATTTCATCGCGGTTTTCGCCATTCGACGCGGACGCTCAACAATTGGGGACCGAAAAACTGTCAAAAGTTCACATTTCCCCCTCCTTCCTACCTTAAATGCGATAAAATCGTCAAATTTCTCGAGATCTCGTAGAAGGAGCTGAGCTGGACGAAAAATTACTTCTATGGACCCCCTTAAATCAGGGTGGAGAACGACATCCCGTTGAAAAAATTTCGCTGACGCGGTAAAATCGGGGTGAAATCGGGGGACCAGAGACGTTTCGGACGCAGCCATTTTTGAACGGGGCGTCCGACAGAGTTCGGACAGGGTGGGTTTTCTGGGGTTTTTCAACACCTTTTCGGGGATGTATCGGTTTCAGTGTTTCAAATTTTCGGGTGCGAACGAGGACGAGTGGAAGATTTTGGCAAAGCGTGGGCTGCGTCTGGAGGTGCACCGGGCACGGGCATTGTCGACCACGTGTGCCTGGGGGAATAGGCCCGGTGCGGCGCGCGCGGCGCCTGGCCGTCGTTCGCTTGTGTTGGGCGGCCGCGGGGGTTCAGGTCAACAAGGTCAAGCCAGCCGCGCGGTCTCGCGCGGCGCTCGGGCATGGTGAAGGTCGGCGGTTCAAATACTGGTGGGGGGTTTGCTTTTTTTGGTTTTTTCTTGGCGTTTCTTACGTTTACCCGGGCACCTGGCCCCACAGACACCGTGGGCGGGCGAAGCCCGCCACACTGGGCGGCCGAAGGCCGCCTCGGGGGTCTGGGGGCGGAGCCCCCAGCGAGCGCCGCAGGCGCGAGTCACCATAACCCTCCCCTCCCAAACGCTCACTGACGGATATCTCATATTAATGTTCCGGGAGAACCAGCGGGCCGATTTCATCGCGGTTTTCGCCATTCGACGCGGACGCTCAACAATTGGGGACCGAAATATCTTTAAAAGTTGACGTTTCCCCCTCCTTCCTACCTTAAATGCGATAAAATCGTCAAATTTCACGAGATCTCGTAGATGGAGCTGAGCTGGACGAAAAATGACTTCTCTCGACCCCCCTTAAATCGGGGAGGAGAACGACATCCCGTTAAAAGAATTTCGCCGACGCGATAAAATCGGGGAGAAATCGGAGGGCCAGAGACGTTTCGGACGCAGCCATTTTTGAACGGGGCGTCCGACAGAGTTCGGACGGGGTGGGTTTTCTGGGGTTTTTCAACACCTTAACGGGGATGTATCGGTTTCGTTGTTTCAAATTTTCGGGTGCGAACGAGGACGAGTGGAAGATTTTGGCAAAGCGTGGGCTGCGTCTGGAGGTGCACCGGGCACGGGAATTGTCGACCACGTGTGGCTGGGGGAATAGGCCCGGTGCGGCGCGCGCGCGCGCCTGGCCGGTTCGTTCGCTTGTGCTGGGCGGCCGCGGGGGTTCAGGTCAACAACGCCTAGCCAGCCGCGCGGTCTCGCGCGGCGCTCGGGCATGGTAAAGGTCGGCGGTTCAAATACTGGTGGAGGGGTTTGCTTTTTTGCGTTTTTCTTGGCGTTTCTGGCGTTTACCCGGGCACCTGGCCCCACAGACACCTTGGGCGGGCGGAGCCCGCCACACTGGGCGGCCGAAGGCCGCCTCGGGAGGTCTGGGGGGCGGAGCCCCCCAGCGAGCGCCGCAGGCGAGTCACCCGAACCCTCCCCTCCCAAACTACCACTCACTCACTGACGGATATCTCATATTAATGTTCCGGGAGAACCAGCGGGCCGATTTCATCGCGGTTTTCGCCATTCGACGCGGACGCTTAACAATTGGGGACCGAAATATCGTCAAAAGTTGACATTTCCCCCTCCTTCCCACCTTAAACGCGATAAAATCGTCCAATTTCACGAGATCTCGTAGAAGGAGCGGAGCTGGACGAAAAATGACTTCTTTTGACCCCCTTAAATGACGAAGGAGAACGACATCCCGTAAAAAAAATTTCGCCGACGCGGTAAAATCGGGGAGAAATTGGGGGGCCACAGATGATTCGGACGCAGCCATTTTTGAACGGGGCGTCCGTCAGAGTTCGGACAGGGTGGGTTTTCTGGGGTTTTACAACGCCTTTTCGGTGATGTATCGGTTTCGGTGTTTCAAATTTTCGGGTGCGAACGAGGACGAGTGGAAGATTTTGGCAAAGCGTGGGCTGCGTCCGGAGGGGCACCGGGCACGGGCATTGTCGACCACGTGTGGCTGGGGGAATAGGCCCGGTGCGGCGCGCGCGGCGCCTGGCCGTCGTTCGCTTGTGTTGGGCGGCCGCGGGGGTTCAGGTCAACAACGCCTAGTCAGCCGCGCGGTCTCGCGCGCCGTTCGGGCATGCTTAAGGTCGGCGGTTCAAATACTAGTGGGGGGGTTTGCTTTTTTTCGTTTTTCTTGGCGTTTCTGGCGTTTACCCGGGCACCTGGCCCCACAGACACCGTGGGCGGGCGAAGCCCGCCACACTGGGCGGCCGAAGGCCGCCCGGGGGGTCTGGGGGCGGAGCCCCCAGCGAGCGCCGCAGGCGCGAGTCACCATAACCCTCTCCCGCCAAACACTCACTGACTGACGGATCTCTTACCTAAATGTTCCGGGAGAACCGGCGGGCCGATTACATCGCGGTTTTCGCCATTCGACGCGGACGCTCAACAATTGGGGACCAAAAAACTGTCAAAAGTTTACATTTTCCCCTCCTTCCTACCTTAAATGCGATAAAATCGTCAAATTTCACGAGATCTCGTACAAGGAGGCGAGCTGGACGAAAAATGACTTCTGTCGACCCCCTTAAATCGGCAAGGAGAAAGACTTCCCGTAAAAAAAATTTCGCCGACGCGGTAAAATTTGGGAGAAATTGGGGGACCAGAGACGTTTCGGACGCAGCCATTTTTGAACGGGGCGTCCGACAGAGTTCGGACAGGGTGGGTTTTCTGGGGTTTTACAACTCCTTTCCGGGGATGTATCGGTTTCGGAGTTTCAAATTTTCGGGTGCGAACGAGGACGAGTGGAAGATTTTGGCAAAGCGTGGGCTGCGTCTGGAGGTGCACCGGGCACGGGCATTGTCGACCACGTGTGGCTGGGGGAATAGGCCCGGTGCGGCGCGCGCGGCGCCTGGCCGTCGTTCGCTTGTGTTGGGCGGCCGCGGGGGTTCAGGTCAACAACGCCTAGCCAGCCGCGCGGTCTCGCGCGGCGCTCGGGCACGGTGAAGGTCGGTGGTTCGAATACTAGTGGGGGGGTTTGCTTTTTTGCGTTTTTCTTGGCGTTTCTGGCGTTTCTTCGGGCACCTGGCCCCACAGACACCGTGGGCGGGCGAAGCCCGCCACACTGGGCGGCCGAAGGCCGCCTCGGGGGGTCTGGGGGGCGGAGCCCCCCAGCGAGCGCCGCAGGCGCGAGTCCAGAAACCCTCCCCCGCGAACCACTGACTGACTGACTCACGGGTCATCTTAAAGTTCGGCCCCTTCCCGGGCTCGGATCGGGATGCGGTTTGCGGCGTTGGACGCGGCGTCCCCGACTTTTATAAGAAAAAAAGTCTCGGATTGCAGAAAAGTCCACTCCTTCCCGGTGAAATCGGCAGATTTCGTCGTTCTATAACGACGGCCAGAAGACAGGATGGCGCGCCGCCGATCCGAATGCTTTCTCTCTCCGATCCTCGCACGTTCTCTCTCGCGCTCCGCGTGCGGGGCGGCTGGCGGCCCGGCTCGCCACAGGCGCTCTCCGCGCGCGCAGCGCGCGCGGGGCCGGGCGGGGCGGGTCCCGGCCGGCCGGCCGGCGCGGAGGGGCATAAGTGCAGATTCGGCTCTAGCTCGTGAACCGTACGTCCGATTTCGATGCGGTCTTCACTAAACGGACCCTCTCCTCGACCGCTCTCGCTCGGAAGGCGGCCCGGCCCCAAACCGGGCGGGCGGAGCCCGCCACCCATTGGGGCCGAAGGCCCCAACGAGCCCTGCGAAAGCGCGCGAAGCGCGCTTGAGCCGGGCGAGTCCAGAAACCCTCCCCCGCGAACCACTGACTGACTGACTCACTCACTCACGGGTCATCTTAAAGTTCGGCCCCTTCCCGGGGTCGGATCGGGATGCGGTTTGCGGCGTTGGACGCGGCGTCCCCGACTTTTACAAGAAAAAAAAGTCTCGGATTGCAGAAAAGTCCACTCCTTCCCGGTGAAATCGGCAGATTTCGTTGTTCTATAACGACGGCCAGAAGACAGGATGGCGCGCCGCCGATCCGAATGCTTTCTCTCTCCGATCCTCGCACGTTCTCTCTCGCGCTCCGCGTGCAGGGCGGCTGGCGGCCCGGCGCGCCACAGGCGCTCTCCGCGCGCGCAGCGCGCGCGGGGCCGGGCGGGGCGGGTCCCGGCCGGCCGGCCGGCGCGGAGGGGCTTAAGTGCACAGTCGGCTCTAGCTCGTGAACCGTACGTCCGATTTCGATGCGGTCTTCACTAAACGGACCCTCTTCTCGACCGCTCTCGCTCGGAAGGCGGCCCGGCCCCAAACCGGGCGGGCGGAGCCCGCCACCCATTGGGGCCGAAGGCCCCAACGAGCCCTGCGAAAGCGCGCGAAGCGCGCGGAGCTGGGCGTCCAGAAACCCTCCCCCGCGAACCACTGACTGACTGACTCACTGACTCACGGGTCATCTTAAAGTTCGGCCCCTTCCCGGGGTCGGATCGGGATGCGGTTTGCGGCGTTGGACGCGGCGTCCCCGACTTTTATGAGAAAAAAAGTCTCGGATTGCAGAAAAGTCCACTCCTTCCCGGTGAAATCGGCAGATTTCATTGTTCTATAACGACGGCCAGAAGACAGGATGGCGCGCCGCCGATCCGAATGCTTTCTCTCTCCGATCCTCGCACGTTCTCTCTCGCGCTCCGCACGGGCGGCTGGCGGCCCGGCTCGCTACAGGCGCTCTCCGCGCGCGCAGCGCGCGGGGCCGGGCGGGGCGGGTCCCGGCCGGCCGGCCGGCGCGGAGGGGCATAAGTGCAGATTCCGCTCTAGCTCGTGAACCGTACGTCCGATTTCGATGCGGTCTTCACTAAACGGACCCTCTTCTCGACCGCTCTCGCTCGGAAGGCGGCCCGGCCCCAAACCGGGCGGGCGGAGCCCGCCACCCATTGGGGCCGAAGGCCCCAACGAGCCCTGCGAAAGCGCGCGAAGCGCGCTTGAGCCGGGCGAGTCACCATAACCCTCCCCCCCTAAACTACCACTCACTGACTGCTCATGCAAATGTTCCGGGAGAACCAGCGGGCCGATTTCAGTGCGGTTTTCGCCATTCGACGCGGACGGTCGAGCAACCGGGAAGGTCGAAATTGTCAAAAGTCGATTTTTCCCACTCCTTCACCATGAAATCGACAAATTTCACGACGTTTCAAGGAAGGAGGCCAGCTAGCCGAAAAACGACTTCTCTGGACCCCCCTCAATTCGGGGAGGAGAACGATATCCCGTAAAAAAAATTGTGCCGATGCTGTAAAATCGGGGAGTATCAGGGAGAAATCGGGGCACCACAGACGTTTCGGACGCAGCCATTTCTGAACGGGGCGTCCGACAGAGTTCGGACAGGGTGGGTTTTCTGGGGTTTTTCAACACCTTTGTCGGGATGTACTGGTTTCGTTGTTTCAAATTTTCGGGTGCGAACGAGGACGAGTGGAAGATTTTGGCAAAGCGTGGGCTGCGTCTGGAGGTGCACCGGGCACGGGCATTGTCGACCACGTGTGGCTGGGGGAATAGGCCCGGTGCGGCGCGCGCGGCGCCTGGCCGTCGTTCGCTTGTGTTGAGCGGCCGCGCGGGTGCAAGTCAACAACGCCTAGTCAGCCGCGCGGTCTCGCGCAGCGCTCGGGCACGGTGAAGGTCGGCGGTTCAAATACTGGTGGGGTGGTTTGCTTTTTTTCGTTTTTCTTGGCGTTTCTGGCGTTTACCCGAGCACCTGGCCCCACAGACACCGTGGGCGGGCGGAGCCCGCCACACTGGGCGGCCGAAGGCCGCCTCGGGGGTCTGGGGGCGGAGCCCCCAGCGAGCGCCGCAGGCGCGAGTCACCCGAACCCTCCGCTCCCAAACTACCACTCACTCACTGACGGATATCTCATATTAATGTTCCGGGAGAACCAGCCGGCCGATTTCATCGCGGTTTTCGCCATTCGACGCGGACGCTTAACAATTGGGGACCGAAATATCGTCAAAAGTTGACATTTCCCCCTCCTTCCCACCTTAAACGCGATAAAATCGTCCAATTTCACGAGATCTCGTAGAAGGAGCGGAGCTGGACGAAAAATGACTTCTTTTGACCCCCTTAAATGACGAAGGAGAACGACATCCCGTAAAAAAAATTTCGCCGACGCAGTAAAATCGGGGAGAAATTGGGGGGCCACAGATGATTCGGACGCAGCCATTTTTGAACGGGGCGTCCGTCAGAGTTCGGACAGGGTGGGTTTTCTGGGGTTTTTCAACACCTTGTCGAGGATGTATCGGTTTCGGGGTTTCAAATTTTCGGGGCGAACGAGGACGAGTGGAAGATTTTGGCAAAGCGTGGGCTGCGTCTGGAGGTGCATCGGGCACGGGCATTGTCGACCACCTGTGGCTGGGGGAATAGGCCCGGTGCGGCGCGCGCGGCGCCTGGCCGTCGTTCGCTTGTGTTGGGCGGCCGCGGGGGTTCAGGTCAACAACGCCTAGCCAGCCGCGCGGTCTCGCGCGGCGCTCGGGCATGGTGAAGGTCGGCGGTTCAAATACTAGTGGGGGGGTTTGCCTTTTTTCGATTTTCTTTGCGTTTCTGGCGTTTACCCGGGCACCTGGCCCCACAGACACCGTGGGCGGGCGGAGCCCGCCACACTGGGCGGCCGAAGGCCGCCTCGGGGGGTCTGGGGGGCGGAGCCCCCCAGCGAGCGCCGCAGGCGCGTCACCCGAACCCTCCCCTCCCAAACTACCACTCACTCACTGACGGATATCTCATATTAATGTTCCGGGAGAACCAGCGGGCCGATTTCATCGCGGTTTTCGCCATTCGACGCGGACGCTTAACAATTGGGGACCGAAATATCGTCAAAAGTTGACATTTCCCCCTCCTTCCCACCTTAAACGCGATAAAATCGTCCAATTTCACGAGATCTCGTAGAAGGAGCGGAGCTGGACGAAAAATGACTTCTTTTGACCCCCTTAAATGACGAAGGAGAACGACATCCCGTAAAAAAAATTTCGCCGACGCGGTAAAATCGGGGAGAAATTGGGGGGCCACAGATGATTCGGACGCAGCCATTTTTGAACGGGGCGTCCGTCAGAGTTCGGACAGGGTGGGTTTTCTGGGGTTTTACAACGCCTTTTCGGTGATGTATCGGTCTCGCTGTTTCAAATTTTCGGGTGCGAACGAGGACGAGTGGAAGATTTTGGCAAAGCGTGGGCTGCGTCCGGAGGGGCACCGGGCACGGGCATTGTCGACCACGTGTGGCTGGGGGAATAGGCCCGGTGCGGCGCGCGCGGCGCCTGGCCGTCGTTCGCTTGTGTTGGGCGGCCGCGGGGGTTCAGGTCAACAACGCCTAGTCAGCCGCGCGGTCTCGCGCGCCGTTCGGGCATGCTTAAGGTCGGCGGTTCAAATACTAGTGGGGGGGTTTGCTTTTTTTCGTTTTTCTTGGCGTTTCTGGCGTTTACCCGGGCACCTGGCCCCACAGACACCGTGGGCGGGCGAAGCCCGCCACACTGGGCGGCCGAAGGCCGCCCCGGGGGGTCTGGGGGGCGGAGCCCCCCAGCGAGCGCCGCAGGCGCGAGTCAAACCCCTCTATAACGCCATCCCGATGATAATAACTGACTCATGTAAATGTTTGGGTAGAACGGACCCAGATACGATATTTTTCATGAGAATGGACCCCCTCTTAAATGACCCCAAAGCCCCGGGAAAACTGCCAAAAATGACCCCAGGTGCTGCTGCAGGTGCCGGTGGGCAAAACAGGGCCTTCTTGGCCAGGAAGTGGAACGGGACGGCAAACTGCCTGAGGGTGCGGTATTTCGAACTTGAACATGAGAACTGACCCCTACTAAACTTAAACCAGGACCTCCGTTACGATGCTAAAATCGACCCCAGGTGCTGCTGCAGGTGCCGGTGGGCACAACAGGGCCTTCTTGGCCAGGAAGTGGAACGGAACGGCAAACTGCCTGAGGGTGCGGTATTTCGAACTTGAACATGAGAACCGACCCCTACTAAACTTAAACCAGGACCTTCGTTGCGATGCTAAAATCGACCACGGGTGCTGCTGCAGGTGCCGGTGGGCAAAACGGGGTCTTTTTGAACAGGAAGTGGATCGGGACGGCAAACTGCCGGTATTTCGAACTTGAACATGAGAACCGACCTCTACTAAACTGAAACCAGGACCTTCGTTGCAATGCTAAAATCGACCACGGGTGCTGCTGCAGGTGCCGGTGGGCAAAACGGGGTCTTTTTGAACAGGACGTGGATCGGGACGGCAAACTGCCGGTATTTCGAACTTGAACATGAGAACCGACCCCTACTAAACTGAAACCAGGACCTTCGTTGCGATGCTAAAATCGACCCCAGGTGCTGCTGCAGGTGCCGGTGGGCACAACAGGGCCTTCTTGGCCAGGAAGTAAAACGGAACGGCAAACTGCCTGAGGGTGCGGTATTTCGAACTTGAACATGAGAACCGACCCCTACTAAACTGAAACCAGGACCTTCGTTGCGATGCTAAAATCGACCACGGGTGCTGCTGCAGGTGCCGGTGGGCAAAACGGAGTCTTTTTGAACAGGAAGTGGATCGGGACGGCAAACTGCCGGTATTTCGAACTTGAACATGAGAACCGACCCCTACTAAACTGAAACCAGGACCATCGTTGCGATGCTAAAATCGACCACGGGTGCTGCTGCAGGTGCCGGTGGGCAAAACGGGGTCTTTTTGAACAGGACGTGGATCGGGACGGCAAACTGCCGGTATTTCGAACTTGAACATGAGAACCGACCCCTACTAAACTGAAACCAGGACCTTCGTTGCGATGCTAAAATCGACCACGGGTGCTGCTGCAGGTGCCGGTGGGCAAAACGGGGTCTTTTTGAACAGGAAGTGGATCGGGACGGCAAACTGCCGGTATTTCGAACTTGAACATGAGAACCGACCCCTACTAAACTGAAACCAGGACCTTCGTTGCGATGCTAAAATCGACCACGGGTGCTGCTGCAGGTGCCGGTGGGCAAAACGGGGTCTTTTTGAACAGGAAGTGGATCGGGACGGCAAACTGCCTAAGGGTGCGGTATTTCGAACTTGAACATGAAAACCGACGCCTACTAAACTTAGAACAGGACCTCCGTTACGATGCTAAAATCGACCCCAGGTGCTGCTGCAGGTGCCGGTGGGCAAAACGGGGTCTTCTTGGACAGGAAGTGGAACGAGACGGAAAACTGCCCGAGGGTGCGGTATTTCAAACTTGAACATACAAACCAACCCCACCTTAAATGACCCAGGGAACACAGTGAGAATGCTTAAAACGACCGAAGGTGCTGCTGCAGGTGCCGGTGGGCACAACAGGGCCGTCTTGACCAGGAAGTGGAACGGGGCGGCAAACTGCCTAAGGACGCGGTATTTCGAACTTGAACATGAGAACCGACTCCTACTAAAATAATCTTAGGACCCCAGAAAAAAATGCAAAACCCGGCCCCAAGTGCTACTGCAGGTGCTTTTGAGCAGAGCAGGGCCTTAGACATGAAAGTGAATGATAAGTAATTTCTTTATTTATTTTCATCATTCAATCTGTTAAAGCTGGTGCGGGTGACGGTGGCCTAAACGGGTTCGCGTGATTCAAAACCACCCACAGCACTTTTCATTCTCCCTTCACTTGCGGGCGGGATTCATCATACGACCTGGAAGTAGCCGTCTATGAACAACTTTTTGAACGTTTTACCCCCCCCCCCTCCAAAAAAAAAAAAAAAAACGATTAAAAAAATACATGACCCAAAATTAAAGGAACTTGTTTCTCCCCGCGACTGTAGTTCGAAGTCACACCGTGTGGGGTACCCTTAGCTGAAATATATGGGGGCTTCAGTCCCATTCGACCACAGCTATTGAGAGCTGTTCAACTTGGAGATATGAATTTCAAAAAGGAATGATAATCAAGGTAGGAGTATCCACGTCACGTCATGGTTGACGGTTTGACGTACAGCAGTGAGGATAATAGGGTATTCCGGAGTAGAGCTTAACCGGAAACGAGAAGACGAATCACAAAAGCGGATACGGACGCCTACGGTATGAAAAGTTACGCAGGGCGTGCCGCGCCGTCAGCCACCTCAAAAATTTGAAGGCCGGAACTCCTCTGTGCGGCCTGAGGATGTACGTTCCCGGGCCGCGCGGGTGAAGTATGCGCTGCCTGACCCGACCAAATGGTATCGTCAGCGAGAGCTCAGCCTCCATATTTTTGAGTCGGCTCGTGGCTGACGGCGTGGCACGTGCAGCGTAACTTTTCTTACCGTATCCTATTTTGGGTTTTCAGCTCTGATGGAATGTTGGGTTATGGCATTGGCCCCATTTGAGTCCGTAAAAGAAGAAAAAAGAGAAACCGTAAACGGGCAACCAGTGTCTTCGGAGCGGTTTCAATACAGTATTACGAATAGTTTAAGTCCAATGTTTTGTGGTCTGGCACCATTTTAATCCAACTATTAAGTAAGTTGTTTAAAACAGTGGTCTTTCCCACGAGCGATTTTCTTACTGGCTTCAGGTCAAATATATTCAGGGTGGGCTAACCCCAGGCATCGCTCATTGCACAGAATAGTGTATTCCGGAGAAGAGCCGAACCGGAAATAAGAAGTTACGAAGAATCACAAAAGCGGATCCAGTATGAGGGGAACCGCAGCAAAGAGTATCTCCGCCACGGCGTCAGCCACGAGCCGACATCACAAATTTGGAGGCTTAGTTACCTCTCGCTGACGATATGTCACGTTCATTTGGTAGGATCACACAGCGCAGCATGCCACCCGCGCGGCGTCAGGAACTTCTTCCGAGGGCCCCGCGGAAGGCGTTCTGCGCTGTGTGACCCTACTAAATGGTCGTGACATATCGTCAGCGAGAGCTAACTAAGCCTCCAAATTTGTGACGCTGGCCCGTGGCTGAAACCGTGGCGGAGATACTCTTTGCTGCGGTTCCCCTCATACTGGATCTGCTTTTGTCATTCTTCGTAACTTCTTATTTCCGGTTCGGCTCCTCTCCGGAATACACTATTGTTCCGTGCCATTATGTCTGGCGCAGACCTGCGGGTCGCGGACAGTGGGCCATGTAAAGCCACACGGAGCCAAACTATTTATTTTCCCATACCCAAGTCACTCAAACCATTCAGAAAACTGTTTGAGTGAGAAGCTGGAGGGTTCCGGCCCATTTGACTCCAACCGTTCAGAAAGCTGTTGAACGTAGTGATAAGCATCACACGGGAGGTATCTGCGACCTGCGGACACTGAGTCACGTCAATTTTTCATGCTTTCCATAACTAAGTCACTCGAACTTTTCAGAAAGCAGTTTACAATATTAGGGTTTCGAGCCCCATCTGACTCAATTTAGTGAGAGTTAGAGAGCTATTTTTTTATAAGTTGCGGGGTTTCGGACCCATTTTACTCCAACTATGGAGGAAGCTGTTAAACGTAGTGTTTAGAATCCCACGGGACGTTTTGTGCTGGCATCAGGTCCAATATATGCTGGGTAGGTGTACCGCAGTCCACGGCATGACGTCACAGGCATCGCTCATCGCAAAGCTCTGTTCCACGCCTTTGCCCCTGGCAACGGGTGGCTGACACAGAACCATAGGGAGCTGGGGCCATCTACATCTACAGTGATTCAAATTATTTGTTTCTCCATAAGTGGCTCGAATTATTTGAGAAAGTAGTATAAAATACCTTGGGGTTCGGGACTTACTCGACTTTACTTTATAGAGCGCGGTTCCGGCCCCATTTGACTTCAACTGTTGACGCAGCTGTTTAATGCAGTGGTTATAATCCCACGAGGGGTTTTCTGCGGGTTGCGGACACGGGGCCATGTGAAGCCCTGCGGGGCCAACTCCAGTCTACTAAGGGGCTCGAACTATTCTAGGAAGCGGTATAAAATACTTTGTGGTTCAGGACCCATTCGACTCAATCTATACAGGTTCAGAAAGGCGTACACAAAGCTGCGCGGTGTCGGCCCTATTTGACTCTTACCAGGGAGCTGTTAAACGTGGTGTTTAAAATCCCACGAAAGATTTTCTGCGGGCTGCAGACTCAGGGCGCTCTGAAGCCCTGCGGGCCAACTACGGTCAATCACATTATTTTATTTTTCTATCTCTGGCGTTCGGGACCCATTCGACATTATGGAGATTCAAAGAGTTGTTTACAAAACCTGCGGGGTTCCGGCCCCATTTGACTCAAACTTTGCAGGAAGCGGTTGAACGTGGTGTTAAAGTACTCACGAATTTATTTTTGTTGCGTTAGGTAAAAGATAATCAAGGTATGTACACCAGACCACTTCGTGGTATCGATTTGTTCGACTTATTCGCTCCTGACCCAGCCCAGCCGGTGGCTGACGGTGCGTCAAATGGGGCTGTGCAGGCCTAATACAGTCAATCTTTATTGTTCCTTATTCATATCACTTCGCTATTCAGATAGCAGTGTCCAAACTTAGAAGGCGCCGGCCCTAAACCCGATTCCGGCCCCATTTGACTTCAACTGTTGACGCAGCTGTTTAATGTAGTGGTTATAATCCCACGAGGGGTTTTCTGCGGGTTGCGGACACGGGGCCATGTGGAGCCCTGCGGGGCCAACTCCAGTCTTCTAAGGGGCTCGAACTATTCTAGGAAGCGGTATAAAATACTTTGTGGTTCGGGACCCATTCGACTCACTCTATACAGGTTCAGAAAGGCGTATACAAAGCTGCGCGGTGTCGGCCCTATTTGACTCTTACCAGGGAGCTGTTAAACGTGGTGTTTAAAATCCCACGAAAGGTTTTCTGCGGGCTGCGGACACAGGGCACTCTGAAGCCCTGCGGGCCAACTACGGTCAATCACATTATTTTATTTTTCTATCTCTGGCGTTCGGGACCCATTCGACATTATGGAGATTCAAAGAGTTGTTTACAAAACCTGCGGGGTTCCGGCCCCATTTGACTCAAAATTTGCAGGAAGCGGTTGAACGTGGTGTTAAAGTACTCACGAATTTATTTTTGTTGCGTTAGGTAAAAGATAATCAAGGTATGTACACCAGACCACTTCGTGGTATCGATTTGTTCGACTTATTCGCTCCTGACCCAGCCCAGCCGGTGGCTGACGGTGCGTCAAATGGGGCTGTGCAGGCCTAATACAGTCAATCTTTATTGTTCCTTATTCATATCACTTCGTTTTTCAAATAGCAGTGTCCAAACTTAGAAGGCGCCGGCCCTGAACCCGATTCCGGCCCAATTTGACTTCAACTGTTGACGCAGCTGTTTAATGTAGTGGTTATAATCCCACGAGGGGTTTTCTGCGGGTTGCGGACACGGGGCCATGTGGAGCCCTGCGGGGCCAACTCTTGTCTATTAAATATTTTATTTTTCGATAACTAAGGGGCTCGCTCTATTCTAGGAAGCGGTATAAATTACTTTGTGTTTCGGGACCCATCCGACTCACTTTATACAGGTACACAAGCGTTTACAAAGCTGCGCGGTGTCGGCCCTATTTGACTCAGCAGGGAGCTGTTAAACGTGGTGTTTAGAATCCCACGAAAGGTTTTCTGCGGGTTGCGGAAACAGGGCGCTCTGAAGCCATGCGGGCCAACTACGGTCAATCACATTATTTTATTTTTCTATAACTAAGTTGCTTCAAGTAGTTTAGAGAGCAGTATTAAATCTCTGGCGTTCGGGACCCATTCGACTTCATGGAGATTCAAAGAGTTGTTTACAAAACCTGCGGGGTTCCGGCCCCATTTGACTCAAACTTTGCAGGAAGCGGTTGACCGTGGTGTTAAAGTACCCACGAGATTTTTTTTTGTGGGATTAGGTAAAAGATAATCAAGGTAGGTACACCAGACCACTTCGTGATACAGAGTTGTTCGACCCATTCGCTCCTGACCCAGGCCAGCCGGTGGCTGACGGTGCGTCAAATGGGGCTGTACCGGCCTAATACAGTCAATCAAACTCTTATTTGTTCCATAATCATATCACTTCGCTATTCAGATAGCAGTGTCCAAAATTGGAAGGCGCTGGCCCTGAACCCGATCAAGCATATAGTGGTTCATTGATGGTAGCTGGCATACCAGGGCAGGCGTGCGGTAGACACGAATAGTCTAGACAGAGCGTTCAGTCGAGCGAAGTCAGCTAGGATATTCTAAGATGTTTGTATTATTTTGTGTAACACTGCATCGCGATCAGCCAAACCTGTTGCGCAGACTGGCTCACGTCCAGTTTGTAAGTGCGAATCGGACATAGCTTTCATTTTGCTGATCTTAAAAGTCTTTCCCGCAGGGTAGTGGCCCAACCGCCACTTCGGAGAGATGAGCTCCTCCGCGGACCCAGCTCACGCTTTGCGGCAAGGCGCACCACTAATTTGCCGTGTAGCACTACCATCAGCACCTTTGTGTTTGCCGTGCAAAGCTGCCTTCGAGGCCCTGGAAAACGGGATCCTGGAGGTTGAGGCCAGTCAGGTCAACACGCCTCTTTGGCCCGGGATTCAGGGTGAGACAGGCGGACCATCCAGCCTCGGTGGTTCAATCGGCTCTGCCGTGACCGTAACCGTAAGGTGGCGGGCGGTGTAAGAGGCTAGCGGGGAGGCCGTGTAACCCCTTCAGCTGGGGTGCGCACGGTTCAGGCCGGAGCTGCATCCCCATGTGTGTGCTCCCGCCGTCCTCACTATACCCATCCAGCGAAGTGCTGGTGTCGCGCCATGAGAGCGCAGATATGGCATCCCATTTGAGGCCCCTTGGAGGGTGGCGAAGTTGGGTGGGTGAATCTAACACATATTCTCATGGATGCCTTTTCTTGCCTGATCTCTGGGACCGGCCACCACGCCGTGTCCCCCTATCTCCCGGAAGCAACAATGCCGAGGCACTGCTAACTGCTGCTAGCACTGCTGTCTGGGCCGCGCTGACGGGAAATGACTTCTTACCTGAGTACCTGGACTGTCTGCGGACAACTGGCCAGACGTACTGCAGGATGCGCAACTCTAATGCGCCAATGGCCCCATCAGACCTGCCGCGTGAGTTGCTGGTCCTCTGGGAGACCGTCCACCTCAGCGAGGTGGTACAACTCGACATAGTAGTTACAATTTCTGGTGAATGTCACAGGAGCTTTTCCGCTCTTCTGAGCCGTGAGTTCGCCGTCTCATCGCGGAACACGGGCTACTTGTTTCACAGTGCGACACACACAATGTCCTTCTGGCGGTGTGGGGACGCTTACTTCCTCTTCAGCCCATACGGGGTTGACCACCAAGGACACAGTGACCCTACCACTGACGCAGTGCGTGTCTTCCGCTGTGGTTCCTTCCCTGCGCTGGTCCGCTTGCTGCTGGGGCTGTCTCTGTCCGGTGCATTGTACGCGGTGCACCGCGTCAAGTTCAGACGTTCAGAGGATGATAACACGTTTGAGAGGGACGCGGTGACACGACACTGCATCAGGGAGTGCAGCGTAGCGCTGCCTCGTCTGTGCCTGCCTGTGACCAATACCTCTCCAGCAGATACTGTCAGTGAGGCTTCTTCACCTACACTGTCCGTTCCACTTACTTCTCCTGGTTCGTCGGCCTCTGATGTTCCTGCTGAAGACGTGCAGTCTAATAGCAGCTGTGACGATCCACCTCCACCTCGACCTATGGGAGGGAGACCACCAAAGCGAAAGCGGGGGCGCCCTAAAACGTCTTTACAGACCGCTGCAGAAATCGCTCGGGATGCCTCAAAACGGTATGCCGCCTCAAACCCTCAGGTTCATCGTGATGCTGTACGCCGTTACAGCGAGGCTCATCCGGAGGTGAACCGGGCTGCTGTGCAGCGTCACACCGAGGCACATCCGGGTGCTAACCGGGCTGCTGTGCAGCGTCACAACGAAGCACATCCGGGTGCTCACCGGGCTGCTATGCAGCGATACACCAATGCTAATCCGGAACTACGGCAGGAACAATTGGCAAGGTACGAGCAGGAAACTGTGCGGCACTTGCCACGCCAGCTTCGCCGGGCGACTTTCATAGGAGAGTATTCCGGACAGGATTTATCTAAAGTTGATACTTACCTTTTGAAACAGCAGTCTCTCCTCTCGCCCGACTGCTTTCAGTGCCCGCACTGCGGTGCTCGCCTTTTTGAGGAGGAGCGGGGTAGGTCGATGTGGTGCTGTGGCAAGGGTACCCGGAACATCCTTTCTCTACCTCCACTCGACGCTGGGTTTTATGCCGACCCAAAGTTCATGCAACACTCCAGGTGGTACAATGACACATACGCCTTCTCAGCCCTCGTTACCCGTTTTCAGACATTCGATCGGCCTCCATATTTTGTCAAAATCCAGGGTAGGACATACCATAATGTGTGTGACTTGTCTTACAGTGGCCAGTACACCAATCACACGTTCATGTACGTGGACGATGGGTCGACACGAGCGCGCCTGTTGCAGGAGCCGCGCCAGCGCGAGAAGCTAGACGTAAATGTGGCTTTGGCCATTGGGGCTTACTTGGAGCACCAAAGCCCGTATATCCGCCTCTTGCGCCGGCTCAGTGATGAGGCTTCGGACAACGCACGCCTTGTGTTCCAGTCCACTACCCGGCAGAGTCACGGCGCGGTGTTCGAGCAGCCCACGTCGCGTGAGGTGGCAGCTGTCATATCCACGGACACCGCCACGTACAGCCCGCGTGAGATGGTCATCTGGAAGGTCGGCAGGGACAGACCCACAACCATGGATATTTTTCATCCATTGTGGGAGCCCTTCCAGTATGTCCTTCTCTACCCCCAAGGCACCCCTGGCTGGCACATAGGCACTGTCGATAAGGCTGGAAAAAAGCTGTCCCAGCTGGACTATACGCGATGCCTCCTGTTGTCCGAGCCCCGTTTCAGCGTATTTGGTACGCTCTCTGAAACGTGGCTGGTCGACATGTACTGCAGGATAGAGGAGGAGCGGCTGCGCTTTATTTACCACAGCCAACAACAGGGGGCTGCTGGGGCCCTCAGGGGCGCTCCGGCCGATGAGGTGCGGGCGGCAGTTGCGGGGGCTGCTGTGGGTCCTCCAGCTCCGGCTGCAGCGAACCCTAACACGCAGGCTCGGGGCCGCGCCCAAGGTCTAGGCAGGGGACGCGGCGGTAACTCCGGTGTCTGGACGCGGGGCAGAGGCCGAGGGCGTGGTCGTGGTGTCTCTGGCACGGACGGCTACATGCCAGCTGCTCCGGGTGCTACCGCTCAGCACTCGCTACCAGGCAACCGGGTAGAGAGTAGGCAGGTTCAGCGGGACATCAGAGAGGACGAGACTGTCCAGGGCGAGGGTGGAGCAACGGCTGGCCGGGTGTACTTACCTCAGAGTTTCACAGGTGGTCCTCGGTACATGAGGTCTAAATACTTGGACGCCATGGCTATTGTGGGTCGGTGTGGTGGGCCTACTTACTTCCTCACCTTCACGGCAAACGCCAAATGGCCTGAGATAGTAAAATCCCGACGTCCAGGCAGCCGAAGTGACCCAATGGTGGTGGACAGGGTGTTTCAGCTCAAGCTGCAGGAACTGTTGCGTGACCTCCGGAGCGGAGCTTATTTCGGAAAGCCCTCTTACATCGTGTGGGTCATAGAGTTTCAAAAGAGAGGCCTGCCTCATGCCCACATCTGCTTCCGGATCGAGGGTGGGGGACCGAAGCAGAGTGCCGAAATTGACCGCGTCATTCGCGCAGACATTCCGTCTGCTGAAGAGGACGACGGCAAGCTCAAACAGCTCGTGGAGGAGCACATGATTCACGGCCCGTGTGCTGCAACTCCACCTTTTCGGCGCACGCCGGCCCCTTGCTGGGACACTGTGAAAAAAAGGTGCAATAAGTTCTTCCCTAAACCTCACACAACAGTTACCCATGCAGACGACAAGGGGTTTATGTTCTACAAAAGGGACATAAATAACAAATCTACTCTCCTCAACGGCCGTGAAATCAGTGACTGTGACGTCGTGTCTTACAACGCTGCCATACTCAAGAAATTCAATTGCCACTGCAATCTTGAGTTGGCTTCCTCTCGCAAAGTGGTGAAGTACTTGTTCAAGTATATCACCAAGGGCAATCCATTGGCCCGGGTCACGGTCACTGCCGACGATGAGGAAGACGACAACGAGGTCGAGCAGTATGTGACTTCGCGCTACATCGGAGCAAGTGACGCGGCGTGGCGTGTCCTCGAATTTGACCTGACGGGCAGGGAGCCGACCGTGCAGATGCTGCCACTCCACATGGAGGACAGGCAGTACGTCACGTTCCGTGTTGGACAGGAGGCCGAGGCTTTGGAGCACTCATCCTCCAAGCTCATTCTCTATATGAACCGGCCACAGGGAGTGCCCGACATGGAGGGCTTAACCTACCAAGAGTTCTATGAAAGGTTCATAGTTCTCACAAAGGAGCCTCCGAATCGGAACGTTGACTACTGGCCGCACCCAAACGGCAGACACTTTGTCAAGCGGCGGCAACGGGGGGAGGTAGTAACGCGCATCCATTGGGTGGCGCCGAACCTAGGTGAGCTCTATTACCTCCGCGTGCTCCTGGCCCGTTACAGCTGCCGTAGTTTCCAAGACCTCAAATCACTAGGTGGGGACGGCTGCACCTCGTTCCAGGAGGCTGCTAGGGCCGTTGGACTGGTGAATGACGAGGAGGAGTACCGCGACGCGCTCCGCGAGGCCACGGTCTTCATGACTGGTAGAAGTCTCCGCTCATTTTTCGTCCTCCTCTGTAACGTGGGCGCACCAGGTGGCATCCTCTGGGGTGAATTCAGGGACACGATCTGCGAGGACTTGTTAGAGGGCAACCCAGGTGAACCGGACAGGGCATACAACGAGGGCCTGCGCCAAATCGACCGCACCCTGCGCCGGCATGGCTCTTGCCTCGCCGACAAAGGTCTGCCTGCCGTGGTCGACGACTCGTCAGAGGCTGCCAGGGAACACCAGCGCTACGACCAGGCTGCCTTGTCAGGGTTCTTAGAGGAGTGGGAGCCTCTTCTCTCAGACGAGCAAAGGGAAGTCTTTGAGTACGTAAAGACCCTGCATGGCCAGACTGCTCCTGTCCCTGACTGCCCTCGTGCGATGTTCTTGGACGGACCAGGAGGCTATGGCAAGACCCTCCTCCTGTCGGTCTTAGCTTCCTGGATCCGCGCGCAGGGTGGTGACATCGCGCTGTGCACGGCGAGCTCTGGCATAGCTGCCTTGAACCTAGAGGGGGCACCACGGCTCATAGCATGTTCGGTTTTCCTCTGGAGCTCGGCGATGGCACTGGGTACTGGAATCTGACCAACGGTTGCCAGCGCGCTGAACTTATCAGGCAGGCCAAGCTCATCATTTATGATGAAGCTCCTATGGCGCACAAGTACCTCATCGAAATCCTGGACCGCTCGTTGCGTGATCTCATGCAGAGTGACCAGCCTTTCGGAGGGAAAATAGTGTTATTCGCTGGCGACTTTAGGCAAATACCGCCAGTCGTCACCGAGGCGAAGGTCCCTCGCGACGTCGTCCAGGTTTCACTCAGGTCATCCGCATTATGGAACAAGCTCAAAGTGTTCCATTTGACCCAGCCTCAGAGGACGCGCGGGGAGGATGCCTATTCGGAGTTCCTCCTTCAAATGGGCAACGGCACGTTGCCACAGCATGTGTTCGGTGAGGGTGCTGACATAGAATCCCTGGTCGCCATTCCACACGTCCAGCCGGTACAATCCCTTCGCGACCTCCTCGATTTTGTGTACCCTCCAGAGGTATTGGCTGATCCCGACGCGTGTGCCAACAGGGCTGTCATTTGCACACACAACGTCAATGTCAAGGAAGTCAATGCCACGGTGCTGGAATCTCTTCCCGGGGAGCTCCAGGAGTTGTTGAGTGTGGATTACCTCGAGGAGGAATACCGCGGCTTCGATGTTGACGATGAGAC
This sequence comes from Odontothrips loti, assembly GCA_038380765.1. Classification (NCBI taxonomy): domain Eukaryota; kingdom Metazoa; phylum Arthropoda; class Insecta; order Thysanoptera; family Thripidae; genus Odontothrips; species Odontothrips loti. The sequence goes on from CM076253.1 coordinate 3,360,715, forward strand.
GCTCCACCTGACGCAGGGCAAGAATGTCCCTGATCACATCTTGCAGCTGAAGGTTGGGGCTGTCTGCATGATCACTCGCAATCTCAACTTCGATGAGAGGCTGGTCAATGGCACAAAGGTTATTGTCGAAGCTATCAGTCCTCGGCTCGTGACAGTGCGAAAGCCTGGTAGCCGCGAGCTCATTGGCATCCCCCGGATAATTTTTAAGTTTCCACTGGTTTCGGGCAGGGACGAAGTGAAGATGTGCCGCCGGCAGTTCCCCCTGCAAGTCTGCTACGGCATGACGGTGCACAAAAGTCAAGGGCAAACGTTGGAGAAGGTGGGTCTCGACGTGCGCTCTGACTTCTTCACACATGGTATGGCGTACGTGGCTGCTAGCCGAACTCGTTCGCCCGACCACATACGTCTCCTTGTTCCCCCAGAAAGAGTCGTGGACGGGGTTGCTTATGTCAAAAACATTGTATATCAGGAGATTTTGCTGCCTGATTTAGGTTAAGTTTTCTGTACTAATTATTTACTGCTACTCTTCTCAATCTTCTTGATAACTTCTATTCCTGCATTCCACTTCAATTCTTGATTCTTTGTCATTATCAATTCCTTTTGTAAATACTTCTCTTGTATTCCACTTCAATTCTTGATTCTTTGTCATTATCAATTCCTTTTGTAAATACTTCTCTTGTATTCCACTTCAATTCTTGATTCTTTGTCATTATCAATTCCTTTTGTAAATACTTCTCTTGTATTCCACTTCAATTCTTGATTCCTTGTCATTCTTGTCCATTCCTCCTGTAATAACTTCTCATGTGCTCCACTTTAATTCTAGATTCCTTGCCAATCCCTCCATTCATGGCATCTCTTGTATTACACTGTCATTTTTTATACTGCTCTGTTTTAGTAGTAGTAGTGTGCAAAGACTAATCCCTCCAGGTACCTGTAAACAGAAAATTGTTCCATGTACATCTTCAAATAGATAAAACTTTAAAAAAAAACACAAAAAAACACAAAAAAAAAAACAAAAAAAAAAACACACAAAAAAAAAGAAACAAAAAAAAAACAATCATTTTCACATCATTCACTGAACCATCTCATTTACTGTTTAATATATAACTTAATGACGCTGATACCCTGACCCCAGTCGTGTAAATGTTGTGTTGTTTTAAATCTCGGGCTGTTCTGCCGAGCGAACCTGGGCTCGGACTGTGAACTCCTTGATTTAAAACAATGCAATATTTACACTCGCGTGATAAAGAATCACGCGTAGCGCCGGCTGCAACGGGTTGAGGGGTCAGGGTTTCTGCCTGCTCATGCGTGCACGCGCACCGAAAAAATAGTATACTTGATTGAAAACTAATATACTTGGTTCAAGCATAAATTATACTGGGTATAGCGCCGACTATAGTTATACTTGATACAACCATAATTTATGCTTGGTTCAGCTTTAATGAACTGCAAGTATATTATGTTTGTTTGAGACATAGTATGGTTGAGCCAAGTTTACAAGAAATTTGAGTGAAAAATTAAGTAAATGCGGAACAGAGTTAAGAAATACTTGAAACGACTCAAGTTAGACTCTAATGCACCATAGGTGGGAATTCCCTACACCTTGAAAATTTGAGCAGAGGTTTAGCAAAATAAAAGAAAGTATTGAAAGCTGAAGAAAGCTTTAATATGAAATGCATGTGGTCATACAAGTAACAAAACAGTATTTTACAATACTTATATGAAAATAATTAATAAATAGAGTACATCAGAGAAATAATAAACAGAGTACATCAGAGAAATAATAAATAGAGTACATCAGAGAAATAATAAACAGAGCACATCAGAGAAATAATAAACAGAGTACATTAAAGAAATAATAAACAGAGTACATCAGAGAGCATACCGCAACAATACGTAATTTTGACCATCAATAAATGTCCTAATGTGGGCAGGCGTGTGTGTAACTAATTCTGTTTTACATGACACAGACCAGCTGCTCTGATATCGAACAGGGTATGAGTGAAGGTGAGAGTTGAACCCAAGAGTGACCAGGCCTTGAAGGATGAACATTACCTGTTTATCATCAGTTATTGCTATGTATTTAATAGCTCCAAATTGAGGGAACAAATGATCAAGAGACTGAATGACAACCATGCCTGGCCTGTACTCTGTTCCGTCCACTTTCACCCATTTCACTAGATTCCAATACTTAAAATCACGAGACAAAAACAATTCATCCGCAAAGTCACAATACTCGTCCATGCTACTTACAAGAACACGATCACAGTAAGAAGAAAATACAAGGCGGTGTTCTAAACCTTTTTGGCTAAGAAACCGTGCACAAACTTTTAAACTAGTTTTTATAGCTAACGTCAATGCTATTTTTTTTCTACAGCTGGTGACATGGGCAGCTTGTCGCAACTCTTTATATTTTGCTTCCGAACGCATTGCCCAAAGGGGTTTCAGGGGACCAACTTTCAAAATTATTCTTCCATAATGGACTGCATTATGGTACTTTGGTTTTAACTTTTTTTGGAAAGAGACATATAACTAGAATGGTGCTCTGAAACAATGTTCAATAAAAGAGGAATACTTGACCGGGCAAATGTAGGTGCAAAGAGCATATCAGTCAGTTCACGCAAAGTCAAGTAAAACTTCCAGACTGGATGTTCTTCAGGTACTTTGTGCCCTACCATTAAAGGGAAGAAACGAATGAGACACAATAGCTCAGAAGCAGAAAATCCTAACGAATCCTTTTCTGTAAGGCGATTTTCACATATTAGAGGGGGTTTATTACCCACCTCTTGGTAACCGTAATAAAAGCCTTGCACAAGGTCATTTAACTCAGTATAGGTAAGCCATTTCTTGCTCACCATGTACTGAATGATAAAGCTCATATCATAGTCCCCAACGCCCTCAATAATATCATGCATTATATCTGCATAGATATTAACAGTCATTTTAAAACTCTTTAACTCATCCCAGATACATTTTCCTTTCACACCAGTAGAGACAGTATCAATTCGACGCACAGCACGTTCATGAGATTCCTGAGTGCGAATCAATGGGGGTCTTTCCTTTAAATCCTCAGCAGCTACTTCACGGTGTACTCGGCAGATTCTACAATAATAGTTGGCTGAAAAACTTTCCACCATCCCAAGAATAAAGTTCAAACCCAAGTTATCACCAGCAATTATACACAGAGCAAAGTAAACTCTCCTAACTAAACCATTCACACAAACATCAATGCCATGGTCCTCAAGAAATTTAAGTTCCATTAGAACGGGACCAAACACTTCCTCCAGGCCAAAGGCTTTGTCACAAGAATGGAACAAAGTACAGAGGAAGATATTTTCTAGAACTGATTGAAATGCAGGTGGAAGACAAGAAATTATTATGTGGCAGGCACCCAGCTTGTGCACAGTGGTATGACTGCCTAAATCTTTGTTAGTTTCTAAGTCATCAAAACTCATGGTGAGAGGCAAAACCAATTTATCACCAAACTGTGGTTTGATGGCCTCCCTCCATAATGTGCCTTGCACTACATTTTCCATGACATCAGTGTCCTTTACAAGCTCAGTCATATAGGCTAAAATTTGATCTAACACTCTGGGCAGTTCAAGAAAATTTTTGAGTACTCTCCGAGGAGCAAGAAATGATCCGGTCAGCAACAAAGGCTCTACAGTTACTTGACCCCTCACGGTTTTATACATTAGGGCTGTGCCAACAGGGTACTGTTTGGGCTCAACATACACTTCTTGCTTTTTGAAAACATTAATTCTTTTCCACTCTGTATCATATTCATCAAACATCCCTTTCATAATGTCAAACATAACTTGAATATTTCCCGTCTCTGTGGATTTTGATGTTTGCAAAGCTTTTATCACAGTATCTTCTAGCAAACCAAAATAAGACCCACACAACAATGCTTTCATCTCTTCAACTATATCTTGAACTTGAACCCTAGTAAGGGTATCCTTACTATACAGTTTAGCAATAGTTTTGATGACAGCATTATTCACGGCATCAAAAAACAAATGAGCATTAATACTTGCTCCATATTGTACATGGCTGTCTTGACTTTCCACAAAAATCTCTGGTTGTTCATCACTAACATTATGAATAATACTTTGCAAACTACCACCACAGTGAAGTGCATCATCAGACTGGGGTCTTATTTTTTTAACACTAAGAAGTGAAGAAGTACTGAAGCGCTTATGAGAGTTCAGATGTTTTTTGAATCTACCAATTTTGTCAAACTCTCTAACACAATCCTGAAATTTACATACAAACTTTTGGACATTCAACCCAGAATGAAGAACACTGATATGACAGATCAGACTATCCGCTTCCTCAAAGGAAGCAGAACAGATAAAGCACTGGAAGTCCATAATGAGAAGATTTAAATGAAAGTCTACATGCAGAACTGGTTACGAGATTCAGGCACAGTTCAACTTTGCTATAAAGGCTGTAGTTGCCATGGGTACTTCCCCCTCCAAAACTGGGTCATGACGTAGCTTGTACACATACAAATGGAATAGGTGCCACAGCTGATTGGCTTCCTTTGGATAACCAGCACAGAGAGAGTGGAAAATTTTGAAGCAAATGTCCACACACTTCAGAACACTATCAACCTTGTAGACTATGTTGTCAAAGACAACATAAGTTGCAATAATGTTCCAGCGTGTTGGCCCCTGGAAGATCATGTACGGTTGGAGAGGACCTTGCACTTTCACCATCCTTTCTTTCCGTCTCTCCATCAGAGGCTGCACATCATTACCAGTCTGTCAATGACCAAAAAAAATAAAATATAATAATAATAATTAAATCAATAACTTCAATGACAAACAGAAAATCTATACATAGCACCAATCGCCTTGCCCTGATCTCCCTACACCCACAAACTTATACAAAAATGTAATACAAAGACAACTTACAGCAGTGTATGATATGAAGGCATCTCGTGATTCTCCAGTCGATGGCTTGTAGATCTTCTTTCCTACAACAACACGTGCGGTTGGGGGGCACAACGATGGCAGCAACTGAAGAAGCAAAGCATCCTTGTTGTCTGAAACAAAGAAAGAATTATAATTTTACAGAGTTTTACGGTGTGAAGTAACTTCTAGAATTTTCTCAAATGAAGGTTTCCAGAACTTCAAGTTTTCATTCGTTGTCATTTTTGATACAACATTTCATTCAAGGAATAAAATACAGTCTGCTCAGTAATCTTATTTATCCCTCTTAAGCCTAGCCTGTGAGAAATAATAAATGAGAAAGCCACCATCAAAAATAAGTGAATGATTTACTGGACTGTACATCATCATCAAATATAATCAGAAGATAATACTAAAAGCACAGCAATATCCATGTATCAAAAATGACAATGAATGAAAACTTGAAGTTCTGGAAGTCTTCATTAGAGAAAATTCTACAAGCTAGTTGACACTGTAAAACTGTTTGCAGACAGAATTAATTAGAACATAGATAAGAAGTTTTCTTACTTGCTTCAAGGTCATTTACATCATCAGATTTAACGATTTCAAGGAGCTCCTTCCCAACCTCATCATCAATGCGCAAAATAAGACTGAGGCGCTGAATCTTATCCAGAAAAGTGGGCCACACCAAAGACAGATTGCATGTTTCATTTTCATGCAAGTGTTTGAAATCAGCCTCCAGCTGAAAGTCCAACACAAAAATTTTATGAATTATACGAAACCAAGTTCAGTTTACAAATATATATAATCCATTTACATGCATATCAGACATGAAAACTTACCAGTGTGTATCCTCTTGGATGTTTCAGTAGCTTAAAGTCATTTATGTACTGCTGCACTCTGTCAGGAGTTTGATTTTCCTGACCTTGCTTACTGCCCTGCTTGCCCTTATGTTTCAGATTATTTCTGTGCTGTTGCTTGGCACTTCGGTACAGTGATTGTAGTCTGTGCTCAGCAGTTCTAGTCCAATTTTCCTCGACTTCTGGAGTTAACTCCCTTGCTCTTTGCAACAACAACAGTGCTGCAGTCAGTTCAGCAGCAGGCTGGTCTTCTAGGGATAAAACAAATAGGTAGTTTAAATTTGAAAATTTAGGGCAACTTAAACAAGGTAAATGATGTGTTTTCTATCACAACAAAAAGAAAATTTAAAAAGTGAAAATAGAGAAATAACAAAGGTAAAGCACAGATGATACCTTCATCACTTTCATCCTCTTGATTTTCAGCTAAAGTTCTCTTCCTTCGACGAGGTTCGATAACCTTTCCTTTGATAAGTTTGCCAATTTGACGCCTAATCTTGGAGAACAATAACCCTTTAGCCAGGGCTTGATGACTTCCGTGCTCTTGGGGAGCAACATAGATAAGTTCCTAAAAATAAGATAAATTTACAAATGCCATGTTTTTGCATGATCATGACTAAAGTGAGAAAAAGAAAACAAACTTACCCCTGGCTGATTAGGGAACAGTTCAAGAACTTTATTCCTGATAAGTATTAAGTTTTCAGGAGAGGACTGAAAGACAAAGATCAAATTGGTATAAGAAAAATATCACCACAAGGTAACCACAGAATATTATTCTTAACTTACCTTGTTGTAATGTTGAGGATGAACTGAGTCAGTACATCCATAAGTTTCTTGAGATTTTCTTGGGTAAGAACACCACCCGAA